>VWZZ01005067.1:276517-299322 GCA_013399095.1 Psophia crepitans | reverse complement strand
CAACCTCTACGATTCTGTGTGATTGTGTGATTCCTGACTGCCTGATTGGGGCTGATGCTTCAGTGTCCAATGTCACACCAAGGAGTGGACGATGTCAACAGCAATTAGCCTCCTTACCAGAGCCACTCACATCCCACCAGGCTCGGTTGGGGTATTTAAGGCTGGATGGTCCTCCACCCACCACGTTGCTGGCTGGCTGGGGTGGTGCTGTGTTTCTCACGCTCCAAGCATGTTACATGAGTAGGAAGTAAGGGCGGCCAGCCTTGGTCCTGTGGACATCCGTAATGATTTCCAGTTCTGAACCCCAGGGAAGGTCTCAGGTTCAGCCAGTGGATGCACCTGAGCAGCAGCCCATCGTTCTGCGCAGGGGGCAGAGCCAGCTCTGTGTTGGTGTCCATAAGTTGGCCCTGACACTGCAGACTTGTTTTACACAAACTGTAGGTTTGGACGTTTTTATGGAGTAGGCAGCACGGTGAGGTCCCGTGTTTTTGGGTTCAGATACAGCCTGGACTTCACGTCCGTGCATGGAGGCTGTGTGACCCACCAGGGCTGAAAAACCAGGGTGCAGCAGAGCAGTGCTGCGGGGAAGGAAATCAAAGCAGGCTTTGGCGTGACCAAGTCTGGCAGGAGTAATTTGGTAGTACCAGAGCTCCTCCGATCTCTGCCTCTCTCTGACAGTGTGGTTATCTGTTTGCAGTACCTGTTTTCCCTCTCCTGGCAGTTATTTTGCCTCCATTTAACTGAATGGCTGGAGTGGGGTCTGGCACGGCAGGCAGTTAGAAATGGGGGGTGTATTCCCGTGGCGTGGTGCCTGTCAAAATACAGCTCATGCTAGTGAGCGGGAGGATCTTTGAGGAGGAAGCAGTTCACCTGGCTCTTGCTCTGATGGCATCTGCTGAAACAAGGAGCAGACACCAGTGGGTTCACAAAGAGAATAAGAGACAAGGGGAAGAGTATGGGGGGACCAGTCTAAGAATGCTACAGTGCCTTGTTAATCGGCAGCCGATCCATCATATTAAATATCCAGCTGTCATATATTACCTTTCAAGTGAAAATGAATAACTCCCATTAAGGGCGAAATGGGTTTGAAGTCGATTCGAGACAGATTAAAGTACTGTTATGAATGTGTGTTCGGGGAGGAGGAGACGGGGGCTGTGTATAATATACTTGTCCTTACAGTTTTTAAATAATAGATGTCCCACAAATTTATGTACTGCAGGCTGCCAGGGTTCGGGGGAGGGGTAAAGGTCAGGGATGTGCTTCTCGGAGCAGAGTGCTCTGCTCCTGACTTCTGGGCTCATGTGTCTTTTTCTGCTTTGCTGAAATAAAACCCCTTCCCTCAGCTTCTTGCAGTGCGAGGTTGTCTGGGTCCCATCTCAGCACTGGCTGTAGGCTGGGTCTCTGCCATCATGATTTTGGTGGGACCGCCTTGCTGGGAAGTACCCTCAGATGTATGCTCGTCCCCGAGGCACGCGGGCCAAGCTGGCCAGTGCCGTCCTGGCAGCGGCCACTGCTTCCAGCACGGAGTGCAAGTCAGTTGAGTGGACGACCACAGCCTCCAGCCATGTCCAGGGTGAACGTATTCCAGAGTGTTTGTATGCCCAACGTCCCAGGTGAGCTAGGAGGATTTCTGCGTTGTTGTGTCGGTCCAGTTGCTCGTGGAGATGACGTGTTGGCCTTCGCATCTGGCCGAGCATTTGTGTGTCCAGCATAAGCACCAGACAGGACTCCCCTGTACCTAACGGGCAGTAAGCAGCCCACAGAAATAGCTGAGGTTCTCAGCTTCTAACTACAAATGACACAGTTCCCTACCTGTGGAAGATAATCAAGAATGAACTTGGTTTTGGCCAGACGTGCTTTGTAGGACATAAGTTAGTCCACAAACTCATCCTTCTCCAACTCTTTGGTATGTGTTTCAGAAAGCAGCAGCAGAGTAAATGGAAATACTGTCTTTGTCCAACTTAAGCCTCTTTGGGGATGTCCTGATACAAATCTCTTTTTGTTGCAGCACCAGCCAGCCAGGCAGAGAAGGAGCTGACAGAGCCTCCAGCATCCTCTAAACGAGTATCGTTTCCCAGCAGCTCTGAGTCGCCTCTCTCCTTTAAATGGTCAAAAACTTCAGAGGAGACCAAAACAGAGCAGGTAAGGAAGAAGAACTCAGCTTTTTCTGCATCTACAAGCACGTAATTTGTTTCATATGTGCCAAAAGCAAAGAATAAAATAGGAGAAGGAGGTTGAAAGGCAATATCTGGTGGTAGGAGAAGGCATCGAATTATTAAACTCTAGCTGTAAGAAAAGAGGAAAGCAGCAGCTGTAACAATTGCATGATTCATTTGTCTTGCTCTGCAGATGTATCAGTGTCCATATTGCAAGTACAGTAACACAGACGTGAATCGGCTGCGGGTGCACGCCATGACCCAGCACTCAGTGCAGCCCATGCTCCGCTGCCCGCTCTGCCAGGACATGCTGAACAACAAGATCCACTTGCAGCTGCACCTCACCCATCTGCACAGTGTGTCACCCGACTGCGTCGAGAAACTCATCATGACGGTAAGTGGCTGCGTGGTCAAGCACGTCCGATGCCTTTCTAGGAAAGATGAAGAGCAGAGGGATGGCCTGACCTGCGCAGGCTGACTGCTGTAGTGAGCAGCTCCTTCGTCGGTCAGGGCTCTGTCATCATCTAGGGTTTTCCCACCCTTGCATGCTTTGTCTGCAGAGACTGTATTGTCCGTGCTTGAGCACCGTGGAAACAGGCAGTGTTGCCGTGTTGAGTCATTTCCCCATGAAGAGATTAGAATAAATACAATTTCCTTTAACTGCTGAGGTCATTGCATGGGATTACATTTTGCACAGAAGCTTCTGGGAGATGCAGTAGCTGATGAGCTGTGCTGCTTCTGATGCAGGGAGAAAGTGCTCGTGTGTTGATGAGCGCTTCCCAAGGAGGACAGCAGGGTGATTAAGGTAACATTACAGGAAATTAGATACCAGGTTTCTGCTTAAAATATGATTTTAGAAGCCAATAGAGTAACTTCCCTTGGCAGTCTCATCTCATGGAGAGGAGACAGTCCTACTCTGCAGTCCACTTTTTTCGCTTTATCCACTTAATGAGGATCATTGTTACATCTGTATGATAAGTTGGATCTGTTACTTTTGCCAGGGATCGCTCCATCCAAAATTACAATGCTTTTGTTGTGCAACTTCCCCTTTTCCCCGGTAACCTGAACAAGCAAGGGATACGCCGCCATCAGGCGAGGGAGGTGGAACCTTACAGGACTCTTGAATCCTAGAGATACCATTTCAAGTGCTATTTTCAAGATGTTTCGAAATGTCTGGTTTGAAAATGAAATTTAAGCACAGGCAGTTAAAGTTCTCTGGAGTAGAGAGTTGTCACTGAGGTGTGGAGTGAAAGCTGCTAGATAAAGTCAACCACCTTCATGTACAGTTCAAAACTTGTAACAACTGTGTTTTTCAGGCTGTTTGTCAAACGACTTTGTGCTTGCGCATGGCTTGTGATTGCTATTGCAATATTCTGATGGGGAGCAGAAACTTCAGCCAGTAGGTTGTGGTTCAGCACAAATGCGTTTGCACCAGGCTCTTGTTCTGACCTGCATCCTTGTTTTAGCACCTAGCATGAGAATCCTTCTCCAACACTGTCTCCGAGGAATGGAAATTCGTCTTGACTCCAGAGCCACTGCTTGGTGAGAAGTAGTGAATTAACAGGGCAGTGTTCAGGTTCTCATTTGTCAGACCTGGGTTTGTGCTCTGGCTTGCTTTATCCCAGAGCTGCTGTTGGAGCTCTCCTGGCTGCGCATGGAGTCGTGTCCGCAGCTGCCGATCCTCTTCTGCGAGGCTTGTACGTGCTGCCACATGCAGAAATGCTCGTAAAGGCTTACCCCACTCTCCAGAACTCAGGCACTTGCCTCAGTAAATAACATCCTCAGTCCCAGAATGCTTCGTTCATAAATTCCCTTTTCATAGGTTTCACATGAGTGTGCCTTTCCACTTGCTAGGGTCAGTTTAAGGTACAGGTAGAATTAATAAGGCACATTTTCAAAAACCCTTCTAAATTCACAAATGGGATGTATTGGCAGATTTCTACACTGTTATTTCTTTGGTATAATCTTCAAGGCAAGGTTGTGTCTGCATTTAAGAACTTGTCACTGAGTATGTGAGTTTATTTAGATTCCTGTCAGTTCTTTCTCTTTGTGACACTTTTTTTGATTTTTGCACCCTATCTGTACTTGTTTTCTCCCTTCCTTGCCCATTCCTGATAATGGAGGTGACTCATATCACGTTTGTCATAATATTCATGTTCTTTTATCCACTGCCCTCCTGTGACTTCATCTGAGCAAGCATGTGCAGCATTGCCCAGCTTTTCTCTTGCAGCTCTCTGGTCTTTTGTCACCTGTCCAGTCCTCTCGTGGCTCCTTCTCAAACGCCTGTGTGCTTTTTGTCTTCCCCCTTTGCTTTACCAGCTACCTGTCCCCTCACTTTCCTGCCCTCTCTCCAGCCCCACTGGTGGACCAGTGCTGCTGACCAACCGCGGGGACCACGTCTGCCCCGAGCATGTGCCGCATCATAAAACCCATTAAAAATCCAACCAGGCTGACGAGTCCCGGCACTCTCTGAATAACAGAGCGTAGAGAGGTAGGGAAAAAGAGCCGCAGCGGTTCCCTACCCTGCGCAGGTGGCCGTGCCCACAGGCTCTTGCAGAGCGTAGCTCTGCTCTGCCAACCGCTCGTGCACCTGGGCCAGGAGCTGTCCCGTCACAAAGACCTCGCTCTCTGCAACCTGCGTCCGTTTTGGTTGATGGTGCTTGTGTGTAAATACCGTCTGAGGACTTGAACGAATCTTGTTAGCTTCTGACTAAATTGATGGAAGAGATTTTGACCTTATAAGAGCAGTGAGCAGAAGCTGAGCCCCTTTCTTAGCACGTAACCACTTTGCTAAGGGTGTCTGTTGTGCTGATGAAGTGTTCCTTTCTGAGCTGGGCTGTCGGCAGAACGCACGGTCCGGAAGGGGTGCAGTTGTGCTGGTCCGTTATCTCGGCCTGAGCAGGCCTGCGTCCTCCAGGGTAGAGGGAGGCTGGCAGAAGCTATTCATTAAGGAGCTGAGGACACCCCGCAGAGGACGTGGCCAAGGCAGCTGCGGTGCTGTGGAGGACAGTACCCTTAGGTGAGCACATCTGCCACGCCGGAGCAGGGCCCCATCCTGCCGCTGCAGTGCGCGGGACTTCTGCTGGCAGCCGTGGAGGCTGGCTTAGCCGTGAAGCTCATCCTCTTGCTTGTTTCTGGGCTTCCCACCTTGCCACTGCCACTGGCCCCAGGAGGTGTTCCCTTTGTTTCTTTGATGTCCGAGGAGGAAGATTGCCTCTCCTGCTTCAGGTCAAATAGCACGTGGTCAAGAAGGTGTTTCTTTTTTGCATTAAATGACAAATACTTTGAGAAATCGATATGACTTGTGCACAATGTGGTAGCATCCTCATTTTGCTCATTCTAGCTGAGATTCTCGTCTCAGTCTGACGCATGAATCAGGTCTTGGTGCCACCGCGAGGGAATTGCAGTCCAGTAAATGGGAGCCAGGTCCCTCTCGACACAGTGTCTTTGCGCTCAGCATTTGGAGGAGGCTCCAGTTAATAATACCTTATCAGACGCCTTTCAGGAACCTGCAGTGTCTAATATGTCTGTTGCCATGGTAATGGCTGCTTGCTTGTGCTCAGCATCTCCGAGCTGCCTGTTCCATGCCCCATCCTTTTCATATCAGCGAGCAGCCGGGCTCGCTGTCCCGCGGGACACCCGGGTCCTCCCCACCAGCCCAGGCGCTGGGACGGGGCTGGTGGGGCTGCAGCCACAGGCTGAGGGGAGAGGAGCACGTGCCGTGTCCCTGCACAGCCCGGGGGCCAGGGAAACCCCCCCTCGGGCAGGGAAGGGGGCTCCCACCATCCTCCCGTCTCCTGCGGTTTCCCTTCCACGGGAAGGGCACGAAGGTGGCCAGATTCGTTGTACATGGCATTTCAGCCGCCCTAAGCAGGTCTAATCGCCATCTTTCCACATAACAGCCTCTTTGCTAATCTTGGGCCTGCACCGCTTCAGCAGAGAGCCCCTTAATGAGGGTGAAGTGCAGTTCGCCTGCACAGTCGATTGACAAGACTGATGGGCTCAAGCCGGGAGAAGGGACGGCTTCCCGAGAGCCTCCGGGAGCGGGGAGCTCTCCCTCCTCCCGCAGCCGGCTTTATCCTTCTGCACATTCCTCTCCCGTCATTTCTGTTGTTGGTTTTCTCTTGCTTGGTTTAGGGCGTCTTCCCAGTGATTCAGCCATCTTTCCATCTTTCTCTTTTCTCCCTTGTTCTAAGAGTAGTTCTTGCCCATCCCTGCCATCCTCACTTCTCCCTCTTGCTGTCGTTACATTTTTTCCCTCTTTCCTATTGTCTTTTCTTATTGCTCTCTCCCTTCTGCTGTCATTCAATTTTTCTCTCTCCCTCCTTCTCGCCCCCTCTCACTCCCCCCTTTCCCTCTCACTCTGTGTCTCATTCTCCATCTCGGATGAAGGTAATGAAAATAATCGGGCTTCATTAATTCTGAGCCCTGTGAGATGATAGCCATTTGGAGCCATGTTTGCCAATTAGATGGTCTAAATTAGAAGTGACCTTGGTATACTGCCATCGCTTTGCCTCTCTGAGTCTAATGAAGCTTTTCACTCCAGCACCCTCTCTCTCTCTTTGTAATGGAAATTACCTCCTTTGTCTGGTTCGGGAACCTTGCATTGCATGTGTATTTCCCCCTGGTTGCATGGACATAGGGACAGTAATGTATCTCCTCAGACCCCTTGTAGGGATTTTCTTTTCAAAGCTACATGATTTCAGCATTTTGGGGCATTTACAGAGGAACTGCATAGACTGTCCACGCATTCAGTCTGTCCGTCCAGAGGAAAGTCAGAGCAGGCAGATCCAGCGCGCAAGGAGAGCTGGCTTTTCACGCTATCCGAGATTAATTTTTCGGACGTGCCAAGAATGTGCTTGTGTCACGCTGCGGGGCCAGCGCGGGAGGGGTGTTGCAGCTCTGAGCCTCCGGCCCGTGCTGAAAGTGGCTCTGCAGTTCATCGTCTTAAAAATCTGGTAGATCCGGTATGGCAGGAGCCACGCTTGCTCGTCGCTGCTGTAGGTTGTCACCTGTGAGGAGCAGACCCGCAGGTTGTTCTCCAGACCGGTGACAGGTCTGTAGGTGTCAGGGCGTGTGTGACCTGCTGAAGGTATTGTGAGACAGGGAGGCAGGAGATGTGGCATGTCAGCCCTTGGGTTTTTCTAGCACGCACTCACTGGACATCGACTGTAGATCGAGTTGGGGTGCCCATGGCTGTCAGCGGATCTCGTCATCATAAATTTTATCTGCTTAAGGGGATCTGAATTTCATCCAAAAGGGAGGAGGGTCCTTGGAAGCAGAGAGGCTTGTCCCAACAGCTTTCCATCTTCTAAGGCAGATAGTTGGCTTCCCCGCAGTCTGCTTTAGAGGAAAGGTCTCTGGCTGGCCTTCCCATCAAGCAATGTTTCAAAGTGGGGCACAGGAGGGGCTGCCACCTTCTCTATCCCAACCTTCTCCTCCTTCGCTCTTCACCCAAACAAGTCCCCTTCCCCACTGAGCGGGATGGGAACGGGGTGATCGGAGTAAAGGGTGCACCCTGAGAGCCTGCCCCGGTGTCTTTCCGTTGGAGACGTCGACTCCAGCCATTGAAGTACAGACCAACAGAACCTGACCCACGTACTGGTATCTGAGTGCTGGGCTGCTGGACAGAGTGGGTAGGAGTGAGCTGCCAATCCCTCCCCACCTCCCAGCTTCATTTGGACAGAAGGTTCAGGAGCGACGTCAGTCGAGGGGAACGTTTGCCCTCTGTGTGATAACGTCAGGAGAGCAACCTAGAGCAGACCTTGGACATAGGAGCAGGGCGGACGGGCGCTCTCGGGGCTGTGCGTGGAGGAGGATCTGGGGTGACAGAGTGCTGCGTCCAAGCTGGAAGGCTTTGCTGGTGGCTTCTGGGCCAGGAGGTCGTGGCTGCAGTTGCGACAGGGATACAGTTTAATGTCAAAGCAAAACAAGTCTGTGCAGAAGAAGGAAAGGGAGAGGACAAATCTATATGGTTGGTTTTTTAACAGCGGTTCACATTGACTAACGTGTTGCCATTGTGAAGCAGTTGGTGTTGAAGAGACATTTAAAGAGGGGGACAGAGGTACTGGGTAGAGCTGAGGATGGGTGCCAGGATTACATGCCAGGTACTGCCTGCTCAGGTGAGAGGGACGTAGAGAGCATTTAACGACCGCACGCACTAACACAGGCTGTGCTGGAGATAAACACCTTCCTCTCTGTCACCGGAACAGTTAATGCTGTTTAAATACATCTGAAGTACAAAATGCTGTGCTGTAGAGCAGCGCCTCTTGCTTATCTGTCGGGTGGCCGTGGCCTGCTAAACCTTCCTGCGCCCTTGGGTCTCCCCCTGTTTGCTTATACTAAAAGCAGCCGCAGCGCAGGGCGTTTCCTGCACGTACGGGGAGGCGGTGTGTCCTTGGTCAGGGCTGCCGTGGGGACGGGCAGGTAGTTCAAAACGGGCAGTCTGGAACTCGGGGCAAATGCAGAACGGTGTGAGATCTGCAGCCGGGGGGGTGGGCTGTGGGCCTGAAGAGACGGAGTAGCCCTGCTGTGGAAAATGGCACGGGGAACGGGCGGCGCTTCCAGGAGAAGCCTGAAACAGGCAGAGCACTGAAGCGGGTCCGGCTGCTGAAGCCAGGCCAGTGCCTCACTGCCAAGGTTGTGCTTCCAGGGCCGGCCCTGCGGGGCTGGCTGCCTGCCTGCAGTTGCCCTACATCCATATCCAGGATTTCTAGTTTCCTGCACTTCTCTCCAAGCTTTTGCGTTCGTCATTTGGGATTTTGTGCCTGGAGCAATTTAATGTACCACAGCCTTTTTTTTTCTCCCCCCCCCTTCTGGTTTCTTATTGTGGAGGGAGGGGTAGAAGTAGGGTGAGAACTGTGGCTATGGAGATGCAGGTAGATAAAGGTAATTACTTAAACACATATAGGGCAGGACTTAGTGGTTTGGAGACCCAGATTAAGATGCAGAGGAGCATGTGAGGTTGATGATTATATTTCGGGGAGAGTTAATTGACGGAAGGTGAAGGCAGACAAAGAACCGCTGCTTACTGCCTTCTTGAATCCCAATCAGGAATTATGATTAAAGACGCGGCGAGACAACAGAGGCCTGATGAATTGGTGTCTTTTTTTTTTCTTTTTTGCCGTCATTCACACTTGATTGACTTCAACCTTTCAAGTGCAAAAGTCTCTCTTTTCCATTATTATTCATAGCCATCTGAGTTTTTCTAATTAAAGTGTATGAAAACAATTACTGATCCGTCGTACTGAGTGTGGTAGTGGGGATGGCTGCCTTACTGTAATGCGTATAAAAAGCCCACAGTTTTCTATAATGATGTGCAGCTGAGGTGTTAGATAATTTTATTCTTTTTCTACTCTGTTGGGGTTTTTTTTAATTTCTCATGATTTATTTTTCATAATTCCTAAAGATCCTAGGAAAGCGCTCTCCCTGCTGATAAAGCTGAGAGGGATGGCTCCTTCTTGCCTTCCCTCCTCAACGTCCCTGCTTGTCCCCCTCCTCCGAGCCTGGCTACCAGGAATTAACCAGTGACCTTTCACGTCTCCCGACCCACCACCCACGGCTGGCAGATGCTCCCGCTTAGAGTAGAAGGTGGAATGAATTCAGTGTGCTCAGCTTCCCTCCTGTGATTTATCAGTGTCAGCTGCCTTTCCTGCCAACGTCGGTAGGACCAGCGCTCACCTCCATGCACTGCCCGTCCCGGTAAAGGGGGGTAGCTCGCCATCGCTCCCGGTGCGGTTCGGAGGTCTGCAGCCACTCCTATGCAAATACTTGTTTCTGAGTTTTTTGATGGACTGTTTTTGCTTCCGTTCACTTAGTGAAGCCAGCGTCTAGTCTTGTGTTTGCTTGGGTTTGACACATGTGTAGATAAGGAAGATTGCATGTCCTGCACATAGGTTTACCTTCAGCTTCGCCACAGATTTGCTAACACCTCATGCGGTTCAATCAGAGCCCTGCGGTGCTTGACTTGCAGAAAGCAAGGTACACGGCATGCAGAAACAGCCGCGCTCACTCTCTTCTAAAATCCAAGGTTCAAATGCCCTCTTAGTGTCTGACAGAAGGATGGAGAGACTTGTTTTGCTAGGAAACGTACCTGTTTAGGAGCATTTATTTATGCCTCACTTTCCTAGCAGTCAGAGGCTGGGAGCACAAGCACCGTGAGCTTTGTGAGCCAGTGTTGGTGTCTGCTCCTTCAAGTGCCACGGCCCTGGTGAAAGGGAAGCGCTCCCTGAGCGTCAGCAGGATGCAGCACACAGCTGGTGGCAGCTGTAGAGGTGTCTTTGCTCACCACAGGCACCTCACCAGTGCTAGCAACAGTGCACTGGAGAGCGGCACGGGTGGTGACGGTGATACGGTGGCGGTGGTGCGGGATTGTCCAGTTGCTGCTCCTGGGAGAAGGGCTGTGGGGCAGCTTTTCAGGGGGTGTGAGGTACTGGCTCTGGACGTTCCAAAGCGTGTTTGTTGTCCTGTGTCTGATGCCAACCATGTGCAAACCGCCAGTGAGGTAGTTTGTATGTTCTGCATGTGACCGGACACCCAATGAAACGGTTTCCCAGAGAAAGATGAGTGCATGCACGTGACTCTTTCAAAGAGCATCTCTAGCTGAAGCACACAAACTCTCCAGCTTTTTAAAAATATTGATGTTCGAGCACTGCACTGGTTATGATGGTGCAGGTTCTAGACAGACACTTGGAGAGAGGCAAATGGAACACGTCAGAGCACGGAAAGGGTTACCAAAAGCTTTTCATTTCCCAGACAATTTGCTGTCTTTCCAGTCTTTCCTTATTCATTCTTTCCTTTGTCACCTCTCTCCTTATTTGTACTTTTCTTTCACATGCCCCTCCTTTTCCTGCATCAATACACTTTGAAAACAGTGCTGCAATGCTCCCTAGTTCAAGATTACAGTGTACTTTATGAGGTATGATTTAATTAGGGGCCTTATTATGTTTTCAGCAGCTTAAGGTGGGCCTTTCAACTTATCTACCTAATTGGTTGCACAAGAAGTTTCACAGCCCATGACAAAACATTGTCAGTGATCAAAGTCTGAATTCTACATAAAGGAAAAAATATTAATAATAAGATTATTCTTCAAGTGTGCGCTGCTAATTATGTCCAGAATGTAACTGTAGAAACACTTTTGACTGATGTGAGCTTTGTCTAATAAACATGAGTCTTCAGTGAGCTATGAAAAGTGACGCCTCTGACTTTACAGTTCTGGTGTCTTAATTTTGCCACTGAAGGTGTTTAAAATATTTACCTGTGTTTTTCTTCTCCCCACATCTCCCCCTCCCTGTCTCCAGGTGACAACACCTGAGGTGATGTTGCCCAGCAGCATGTTTCTCCCAACTGCCGCTCCAGAGAAGGACGGGAACTCCACCACAGAGGAGCTGGGGAAGCAGCCTGGTGAGTGCGGGTCAGCAAGTTCCAGGGGTCCCACCACTCCCCCAGCTCCCACCACCCAGTCAGGGACTGTCTGGGGACATCTGTGCCCCAGTGAGCACCCTGTGCCCAGCTGTCTCCTGAGAACCACAGTCAGACGTGCCCAGCAGAGCCGTGTCCGTTCATCTGTGCCCCAAGCAGGCCGGTGCCCTGGTGTCCCCATGGCAGGGCAGAGCCGGGTGGCTCAGAGCTGAGGGGTCAGCTCACCACCAAGGCGATTCACACGGAAAAGGTGTTGAATCCTTGCAAAAGAGAAGACCAGATGTGAGCGGTGAAAAGCAGAGCTGGTGGAGGGCTAAGGGGATTCGTAGAGAGACGCCGAAGGTTGCAGCCACAGACTGCGCGCCCACCTCTGCTGTGCTTGCTCTGCTGCCATCACAGATAGAGTACATACGCTGGGCACACAGTTCGGGGAGCTTTGAGCAGCCCAAATCTCCTCAGCCTTTTTTATTGCAGTGCCGTGTTACAAGGGCTGTAAATCAATGACTATTTAGTCCTGGCTTTGTAGCATGATGTTAGAGGGTCCCAAGAACATCGTTCTGCATTGGCAGAAGTGTCTGATCTCAAGCCTGGCAGGGAAGTAATGCCGGTCTTCCTTCTGTGCCCTCCTGGAGGGTCTGTAAGGAATCTGGAAATGAAGACAGCCCTCCAGACGGCCCCAGGGCAGTAATGCTGGTGGGGCAGCACTGCGACAGTCATGGTAGCTAATGCGGCTCTGGGCAATGGATCCCTTTTTTGGCCTCCACCCATGTCACACTGTCTTTTCCAGCAGACTCTGCTCTTAGACCCTGGGAAAGTGCCAGTGCACTGAATGCTTGTTCCTTCTTCTCCCATCCTCCCTCAAATAGCACCCCCTGAACTGCTGCCAGCAGGGCCTGAACTTCATCGTCCCCCTGTACTCAGCACTGGTGAGGCCACACCTCGAGTGCTGTGTCCAGTTTTGGGCCCCTCAATACAAGGACATTGAGCTGCTGGAGTGTGTCCAGAGAAGGGCAACAAAACTGGTAAAGGGACTTGAAAACAAATCTTAGGAGGAGCGGCTGAGGGAACTGGGCTTTTTTTAGTCTGGAGAAGAGGATGCTGAGGGGAGACCTGATCACTCTCTACAACTACCTGAAAGGAGGTTGTAGTGAGGTGGGTGTCAGTGTCTTCTCCCAAGTAACAAGCGACAGGACAAGAGGGAACGGCCTCAAGTTGTGTCAGGGGAGGTTTAGGTTGGATATTAGGAAAAACTTCTTCACAGAAAGAGTAGTGAGGTGTTGAAATGGACTGCCCAGAGAGGTGGTTGAATCGCCGTCCCTGGAGACATTCAAAAAACGTGTAGACGTGGCACTGCGGGACATAGTTTAGTAGGCATGGTGGTGTTGGGTTGAGGGTTGCACCTGATGATCGTGGAGGTCCTTTCCAATCTTAGGGATTCTGTGATTCTATGATTGATTCCTGTTGTTTTTAGCTTTGATAGGACCAAGGCTCAAATACTACGTTCAGTTGTACTGGAAAAAATAGACAGGACATCAAAGACGACGAGCAAAGACATATAGGTGGCTGAATGGCCTTCACTTAAAAGGAAGAATAAAGATGATAAATGCACTAAGGGAACGTGTATGTGTGTGAGTAATTTCCAGATATTTGAAGTGGGCAAGAAAGTAAATTGTGAAGGTTTATGCAGTGGGCCATGATGAGGGTAATGGGCTGGTATTAAAATAAATGAATGAAGGTAGAGGAGAAATGTTAGAAATACCTATCATCTTGCAGAGAAAAAAACAAGTAACAGGGACAAAAAAGGGTGTTGATCGGCCCTTGCGTACTGGTGTAAATTTCAGGTTTACTCTGATTTTTGTCTTCACAGAGATCTCTGAGGACCCAGGAAAGAGTCTTCTGCCATCAGAAAGTGCAGAGCACAGCGGAGACCCCAAGCCCGTTCTGTCCGATCAGGGCTCTGCCAGGGACGACTCCGGCTTCCTCTGCTGGAAGAAGGGCTGCAACCAGGTGTTCAAGAGCTCGGCAGCCCTGCAGACACACTTCAATGAAGTTCATGCTAAGCGACCTCAACTGCCGGTGTCCGATCGCCACGTCTACAAGTACCGTTGTAACCAGTGCAGCCTGGCGTTCAAAACCATTGAGAAGCTGCAGCTCCATTCCCAGTACCACGTCATTCGGGCGGCCACCATGTGCTGCCTTTGCCAGCGCAGCTTCCGAACCTTCCAGGCCCTGAAGAAGCACCTGGAAACCAGCCATCTGGAGCTGAGTGAGGCCGACATCCAGCAGCTGTATGGTGGTCTCTTGGTCAATGGGGACCTCCTCGCTATGGGCGATCCTTCGCTTGCAGAAGACCACACTATAATAGTTGAGGAAGATAAGGAGGAGGAGAGTGACTTGGAAGATAAGCAGAGCCCAACAGGTAGTGATTCAGGTTCGGTGCAAGAGGACTCCGGCTCAGAACCGAAAAGGGCCTTACCCTTCAGGAAGGGCCCTAACTTCACTATGGAGAAATTCCTAGATCCGTCTCGCCCTTACAAGTGCACCGTCTGCAAGGAGTCTTTCACTCAAAAGAACATTCTCCTGGTCCATTACAATTCAGTTTCTCATCTGCATAAACTGAAAAGAGCCCTCCAAGAGTCTGCTACTGGGCAGCCCGAACCTACCAGCAGCCCAGACAACAAACCCTTTAAGTGTAACACCTGCAACGTGGCCTACAGTCAGAGCTCAACCCTGGAGATCCACATGAGATCTGTCCTGCACCAAACCAAGGCTCGCGCTGCCAAGCTGGAGGCAGCTGGAGGCAGCGGCAGTAGTAACGGAGCTGGCAACAGCAGCAGCAGCAGTCTGTCTTTGGGTTCATCCACGCCAAGTCCCGTGAGCGCTAGCAACAGTAATACTTTTACGACCACCAACACAAGTAATTCGGGCACAACTCCCATTCCCAGCCTCCTCAGCCAGGTACCCAGTGACAGTGTGGGAATTCCTCCTTTAGGTAACCCCGTAAGCACTAATATCTCCTCTCCTTCGGAGCCCAAAGAGGTAAACCGAAAGAAGCTGGCAGACATGATTGCATCCAGGCAGCAGCAACAGCAGCAGCAGCAGCAGCAGCAGCAGCAGCAGCAGCAGCAGCAGCAGCAGCAGCAGCAAGCTCAAACCTTGGCACAGGCACAGGCCCAAGTCCAGGCCCATCTGCAACAAGAACTGCAGCAGCAAGCTGCTCTCCTGCAGTCTCAGCTGTTCAACCCAGCACTTTTGCCGCACTTTCCGATGACCACTGAGACCCTCCTGCAGCTTCAGCAACAGCAGCATCTTTTGTTTCCTTTCTACATCCCCAGTGCCGAGTTCCAGCTCAATCCAGAAGTTAGTTTGCCTGTCACCAGTGGCGCGCTGACATTGACTGGTACAGGTCCAAGTTTGCTGGAGGACCTGAAGGCTCAAGTTCAGCTCCCTCAGCAGAGCCATCCACAGCTCTTACAGCAGCAGCAAGGTCAGCTGTCCTTGTCACAACCTCACTCCGTCCTTATACAGCAGAGCCAGCACCCTGAGAAGAAGAATAAGTCTGTAGTGAAGGAGAAAGAAAAAGAAACCCCAAGGGAAAGGGAAGGTGCGGAGAGGGGAGACAATAATGCAGCATCTAAGGAGTCTCTGCCTGATAGTTTAAAGCCCAAAGAGAAGAAGGACTTTGTACCAGGCAGTAGTTCGGAGCCCTCCTTACTGCCTCCGCGTATTGCCTCTGATGCAAGAGGGAATGCCACAAAAGCCTTGCTGGAAAACTTTGGCTTTGAGCTTGTCATTCAGTATAACGAGAACAAACAGAAGGTGCAGAAGAAAAATGGGAAGACAGAACAAGGTGAGAACTTGGAAAAGCTTGAGTGTGATACATGTGGCAAGTTCTTTTCAAACATCCTCATCCTGAAGAGCCACCAAGAGCATGTTCACCAACATTACTTTCCCTTTAAGCAGTTAGAGAGATTTGCCAAACAATACAGAGAACACTACGACAAACTGTACCCACTACGGCCTCAGACCCCAGAGCCACCACCTCCACCTCCACCACCCCCACCTCCGCTCCCTCCAGCACCTCCTCAGCCGGCTTCTACTCCTACCATTCCTACTTCTGCCCCACCGATTACCTCTCCTACGATCGCACCAGCCCAGCCATCTGTGCCACTCACCCAGCTCTCCATGCCAATGGAGCTCCCCATCTTCTCACCACTTATGATGCAAACCATGCCACTACAAACGTTACCTGCTCAGCTGCCACCCCAGCTGGGTCCCGTAGACCCTCTACCAGCCGACTTGGCCCAGCTGTACCAGCATCAGCTCAACCCTAGCCTTCTCCAGCAGCAGCAGAACAAGAGGCCCCGGACACGGATCACCGACGACCAACTCAGAGTCCTTCGGCAGTATTTTGATATCAACAATTCCCCAAGTGAGGAACAGATCAAAGAGATGGCGGACAAATCTGGGTTGCCCCAGAAAGTGATCAAGCACTGGTTCAGAAACACTCTCTTCAAAGAACGCCAGCGCAACAAGGATTCCCCATACAACTTCAGTAATCCTCCCATTACCAGCCTGGAAGAACTGAAGATAGACTCACGTCCTCCTTCTCCAGAACCTCAGAAGCAAGAGTACTGGGGAAGTAAGCGGTCCTCCCGGACACGCTTTACTGACTACCAACTCAGAGTCCTGCAGGACTTCTTTGATGCCAATGCTTACCCAAAGGATGATGAATTTGAGCAGCTTTCGAACTTGCTGAACCTCCCAACACGTGTTATTGTGGTGTGGTTCCAGAATGCCCGTCAAAAAGCTAGGAAAAACTATGAGAATCAGGGAGAAGGCAAAGACGGGGAACGACGGGAGCTTACAAATGACAGGTATATCAGAACAAGCAACTTGAACTACCAATGCAAAAAGTGCAGTCTAGTCTTTCAGCGCATTTTTGATCTCATTAAACACCAGAAAAAGCTTTGTTACAAAGATGAGGATGAGGATGGACAGGATGATAGCCAGAATGAAGACTCCATGGATGCAATGGAGCTCTTGACTCCAACCAGTTCCTCCTGCAGCACACCAATGCCCTCACAAGCTTACAGCACACCTACGTCTTCAGCCAATGCAACCTCCTCAGCTTTTCTGCAGCTCACAGCAGAGGCAGATGATTCCTCCACCTATAGTTCTAAAGTAGAAGCTACAGATGAGAAACCAAAGCAGTCTGAACCTCCAAGTACACAGCAAAACCAAACTCAAGAGAAGCAAGTGCAACCAAAGCAAGAGTGTCAGCAGCAACAGGACCAAGGAGAACAAAAGACAAGTTCAGCACACCAAAAGATTTCACAGTTATCCTCCCCCTCTTCATTGCAGCAGCCGCCTCCCCCTCCTCAGCCCCCTCAGTGCTCCTTGTCACAGTCAAGCCCAAGTCCATCGCAGCTCTCTCATCTCTCCCTCAAGCCCATTCACACATCCACCCCTCAACAGCTGGCAAACCTACCTCCACAGCTAATCCCATACCAGTGTGACCAGTGTAAGCTGGCATTTCCTTCCTTTGAGCATTGGCAGGAGCATCAGCAGCTTCATTTTCTGAGTGCACAGAACCAGTTCATCCACCCTCCATTCCTGGACAGAACACTGGATATGCCGTTCATGCTTTTTGATCCCAGTAATCCACTACTTGCGAGCCAGCTCCTGTCTGGCACATTACCACAGATTCCAGCAAGCTCAGCTACTTCACCGTCAACTCCAACATCCACAATGAACACACTGAAGAGAAAGCTGGAGGAAAAGGCCAGTGCAAGCCCTGGAGAAAATGACAGTGGGACAGGTGGAGAAGAACCACAAAGAGATAAACGTCTAAGGACAACAATTACCCCAGAGCAGCTGGAAATTCTTTATCAGAAGTACTTGCTTGACTCCAACCCAACACGGAAAATGTTGGATCACATTGCACATGAAGTGGGCTTGAAGAAACGCGTGGTGCAAGTTTGGTTTCAGAACACCCGTGCACGGGAAAGGAAGGGACAGTTCAGAGCTGTAGGGCCTGCCCAAGCCCATAGACGATGTCCCTTCTGCCGAGCTCTCTTTAAAGCAAAGACAGCTCTTGAAGCTCATATCCGATCCCGTCACTGGCATGAGGCCAAGAGAGCTGGATACAACTTGACGTTGTCTGCTATGCTCTTAGACTGTGACGGGGGACTCCAAATGAAGGGAGACATCTTTGATGGAGCAGGCTTTTCCCACATGCCACCAACTAGCAGTGATGGACAGAGTGTTCCTCTCTCCCCAGTAAACAAGAGCATGGAACTGTCACCTCGAACCCTGCTGAGTCCATCCTCCATTAAGGTGGAAGGGATAGAAGACTTTGAGAGTCCCTCCATGTCCTCGGTCAATCTGAGCTTTGACCAAACAAAGCTGGACAACGATGACTGCTCTTCTGTCAACACTGCAATCACAGACACTACAACAGGAGATGAAGGCAACGCAGACAACGATAGTGCAACAGGGATTGCAACCGAAACCAAATCAGCATCAGGACCCAGTGAAGGTCTGACAAAAGCTGCCATGATAGCAATGTCTGAGTATGAAGATCGACTGTCTTCTGGCCTGGTCAGCCCAGCTCCCAGCTTTTACAGCAAAGAGTACGATAATGAAGGTACTGTGGACTACAGTGAAACATCCAGCCTTGCAGACCCCTGCTCACCCAGCCCTGGTGCAAGTGGTTCAGCCAGCAAGTCTGGAGAGAGCGGGGATCGGCCCGGACAGAAACGCTTTCGCACTCAGATGACTAATCTCCAGCTAAAAGTTCTTAAGTCGTGCTTTAATGACTACAGGACACCTACCATGCTGGAGTGTGAGGTCCTGGGCAATGACATTGGACTGCCAAAGAGAGTTGTTCAGGTCTGGTTCCAGAATGCTAGGGCAAAGGAGAAGAAGTCCAAACTCAGCATGGCCAAGCATTTTGGTATAAACCAAACAAGTTACGAGGGACCCAAAACAGAGTGCACTTTGTGTGGCATCAAGTACAGCGCTCGACTGTCTGTACGTGACCATATCTTCTCTCAACAGCATATCTCCAAAGTTAAAGAAACCATTGGAAGCCAGTTGGATAAGGAAAAGGAGTATTTTGACCCAGCTACTGTACGTCAGTTGATGGCTCAGCAGGAGCTGGACCGGATAAAAAAAGCCAATGAGGTTCTTGGTCTGGCAGCTCAACAGCCGGGCATGTTTGATAACACCCCTCTGCAAGCTCTTAACCTTCCTGCTGCATACCCAGCACTACAGGGCATCCCTCCAGTCTTGCTCCCAGGCCTCAACAGCCCGTCCTTACCAGGCTTCACTCCATCCAACACAGGTGGGTATGGACACTGCCACACTGCCCAGAGACACAGCTTACCTTGACACATCTTTAGCACAAGTGGGTGTTCCCTTGAGAATGACTGCTGATAGAAAACCTGGCCCTTTAATCGAGCATGTTTACTTGACAGTGAATAAGCCATAGGTATTTTATCTTTAATTCCTGAACTCGGGTTTTCTAGCAAAGTCTGAAATAAAGCAAGATCTAGACAGGATGTGTTTCTCTGTTTCATTAGCACAGACTCAAAATTCTGAAGCGCGTCCAAGGAAATGAAAAACAGAGGATTTATCAGACGAAACAGGAAAAGGACTACTGTGCTGAATGCATTGTTCATTATACCTTTCCTTTGGTTATTAAATTCAGTTCATGTAGTGCCATCCCAAGTTTTCAATAATTCTGAGCTGTTTCTAGGAAAAGTGTGATGTGCCTGGTAGCACTGGTGACAGAAACCTGGAGCATCTCGATGTAACGTCCTCATGGTAAGCTCCAGGGCAAAGCCCGATGCAGCTGTGGATTGCAACAGCTGGGCACAACCTGAAAGTACCTTCTCAACAAACAGCAGTGTAGTCGTGGGACAAATCTACTTTGTATTTTAATAAGATTTTTCTTAACAATGCTACATAAAAATGAAATTTGGCGTAATCCTTTGGGTGGCCTAATCCCAGATATTGGACTTTCTTTTTTGAGGATGCTCCTTTCTGTTGTACCTGGTGGACAGGTGGAAAGTACAGGATGTGTAGCAGACACTGGCAACGGAACATACCACCCAGTAGACTAGCAGTGACCTAGAAGACTTGAACAAAGGGCCTTATTTCACCCCTGCTACCTCCCTGGCATCCCAGAGACGTGCCTGCGTCTGAATTGCCACTCGTGGCAGAGTAATCGATGTTCTCTAGGAGACCTGCTTTCACTCGGCAGGCTTCTCTGTTTACTTCTGACAGTCTCCCTTCAAGCTGACTTTCACCAGGGCTGCTCTACGTTTACAGAGCTACCCCGAGAACTGACTCCAGTGTCTTGTCTCGTCAACAGGCCGAGTCTGTCTCGGGCTGGAAAGCCCGTGACACCGTAACGCCCGGTACGGTTACACTGTATGCTGCTGTGCACTGCGGTTTTCTGTGCTGTGGCAATACAGGTCTGCCGCTGTTAGACAGTGTCCAGAAATGATAACTTTCTCTTACTGTACTGAACTAATTGGTTAATTGTGAGTTATAATCCATGGTGTGAAGCCTAAATGGCATCTTCCTGGCTTCTTCATCAGAAACCGGAGTGTTGGCAGTCTCAAAAAAGACTTTCTGCTGCTTTTATTCAGCAGGCTGATTCTGAAGTTTCTTGTTCAACAGGTTGAAGAAGTCAGTGCAGATGCTGCCAGGTAACATGATTGTGTCATGTTATGAAAAGTGTCTTCTTTTGCCATCCAGGAGGTAAATCTTTGGATAAGCAAATCAAAGCCTTAGATGGAAGGATAGTAGCTGGTGTGAGCGGCTACGTGGAACGTGAGCAGCCCATCTGACATCGGCAGGGGAACTGGCGGCAGAGCTGCTCACTGTGAATCACGTCACTAGCACCTGAAGTTTGTGTGTGGTTGCAGTGACATTGGGAGTAGCACCCTAAAGAGAGCACTAGGGACCCATGACTCCAAACAGGCATCTTTCTCTCCCCTTGGAAGCAGCTGTGTTCACCCTTTTCTCCCTTACTGCTCATCTCTGAGATACCTTCTGTTGACAAATGAAAGAGAGTTAAATCTCACTGTACTTGTTGGGCTCTGGCCTTTCAAAGATGGTCCCCTCTTGGAGTCTAGATCCCTTTTTCCAGCAGAGGAGAGAGGGCATTACCTTGTAGCATGGTTGCTGATGTCTGTGTCAGAGGGTCCTGTCACAGAGGAGACCCTAGGCCAAGAGGATCTCTTTTGCCAGCCTGTCATAGATAGCTCTGTGCTGTTTACTTAGTACCCCAAATTTATAACAAGATCTAAAGTTACTTTTTTTGCACTTCAATCTACATTGTTGCTTTTATTTTTCTCCGAAGACCAGTACGTGTCCTGGGGAGATGGGGCTACGTACTATGAATGTTAAAAGCAATCAGTGACTGCCTAGACAGGACTAAGCTATTTAGAAAGTCAAACAGGCTATTTGTGGCCTTTAGATAAAGCTCCAAAGGTCAGGCCATCTCAGCTCAAAGCCTGTCGAAGCAGATAAGGCTGTGCATCCAGGAATGTTATGAATTAGCCGCTGCTCCTGTGCTTGAACCTCTCAGGGACTGTTGAACTAGGGAACATCAGTTTCAATAGCATCTATCCATAATATGCCCTTATCTGAAATCTATCGGGCTGCTGCGGGGAGGCTCACTTCATGCACTTCATGCCTTCACAAATCACTGTTGTCTCGATACCGCATCAGGAGAGATGCAGGTTTCAGAAGGGCTTTGCATCAGGCATCGCTGAATCCTCCCGGCTCTTGGCCGTCCCCTCCCGGCCTCCTGCCCTGCGCTCGGGAGGCCAGCGCCGGGTGCAGGTCTCCAGCATCAGTGGGTGACGCAGTGCTGCAGACAGATGAGCTGATAGCCCAGGGTGTAGCACAGCCACATTTTGGAGAGTGCTTTGCCCCCATTAGCTGCCAGCTACTGCTCAGAGCACGATGCTGTAGGAAGCGGTCCCTGCACATGTTGGGAAGTACGGATTCCTTCTAGGCTACACCAACTTTACAGGGCATGGGTAAGTGACGGGCTCTTGCACAGCAGCTGTGCAGGCAGCAGTCTGGGACTTGGTGTCCAGAAGCCCGAGGAGCACATGTGTCTTTGCACAGACTTTACACCTTGTGCTCCCTCCATCAGCCTCTGCCCCAGGTCCTGCCGTCTGCGCTGGCCGAGGACCTGGGTATCGGGATGTCTGCTGATGGCAGGGATGAGGTGGTTGAGGCTGCCCACACTTGTTCCTCAGGATCGATTATGATGATTTAAGACCTTACCAGGATAAACGGGACGGCAGCAGCTCAGGCAGAGCTGCTGGCCCCAGCCCCTAGCTGTGTGAAGTCCCTTTCACTCTGCCTTTGCAAGGCAAAGGAGCCCCGTGGCAGCTGGACTTCCCTGCCAGGGATCACCATCTGCCCTGTGCACAGCGAGTTCCCTGCTGGCGTGCTTCCCCTTGGAAAAGACTTTAAGCTGCCACCATGCCCCAGGTCGTCCCCCAAAGGGGCAGTTTCTCCTCTGCTCCCATGGGATGTATCACAGAAGAGGTACAACCTGAAACAGAAGTTACCGTGCCGCTGTGGCTGATTGCTAGCTCTCCGACTGCTCACACTCAGACCGCCTTTGAGCAGTTACTGTCGCAGCTGTAAGGACTCGGCCATTTTCAATGAAAGGCTCGATTTTGTTGAAAGGTTTTGTGCCAGGGGTGGATCCTGCAGCAGGTTCCTGGTTCTGGGGCCATGGAGCATACAGGGCTGCACTGGCAGAACGTTAGAGCTTTGTTTCATTTTTATTTTCCCTAAATGGCATTGAGGGACTTCCCAAGCAGAACGTTCCTTCGCAGGAGCACGTTCGCCAACTGCAGTGGCCGTGGCTAGCGGATGTGACTCTGGGAGCCACGCTCCTCTTGCCCCAACTGCTGTCAGCTGTGAGAGTAGAAATTGGCACGGGGGGCTGTGCTGTGACTGGCTGTTCCTGCGGCTGGGAAGATGGGCAGACCACCGTTAATCTGTTCTCTTTGTGAGGAAGCATCATGATGCTTTTAATTCCACCCAAAACACGTGCCCTGGGGGGGTGTCTGAATACCACATAAACTCTGAAATTACTCAGAAGCTGTGTACCCAAGGGCTCTTGCATCGGGAGGGAGGGAGGAAGGCAGGCGGGAAGGGAAGGGAAGGGAAGGGAAGGGAAGGGAA
>VWZZ01005067.1:207661-251660 GCA_013399095.1 Psophia crepitans | reverse complement strand
GCGGGGGGAGCCGCGGCGGGGCCGTTCCGCACGGAAGGTGGCACCAGGTAAAGGTACCTGTGCGGTCCCCAAGGCACGCGCACCAAACCTGTTCCTGAAAGCCTTCGCGGATGGAGCCTTAAGCTGGAACGCTGAGCTGTTAAAGCCGGCTGAGGGGGCCCTGTTGGGCCTCCTCGCTTCGAGACCTTCCTTTACTTTCACATCACTGAAGGCATGCGGAGTAGCGAGCTGCTTTTACGGAATCCAGCTCTAGGGAAAAGTGGCCCGTACGGCTCAGGACACCCCATGCACAGCTCGCTACCTTTCAGCCACGTTCTTTGTGCCCACAAAGTGCCCCCAAGCCCCGCCGGTGGTGGCTCACTGAAGCGAGGAGAAAGGTGTGTATCTGCAGCATGGGGTGGCTCAGGCTGCTGTTGGACAGAAGCTGGTTTTGTTTCTAAGTGGAAACTACAGTGTAATTGTGTTTCAGGAATGCTGGTGTTCAAGAACAAGAAGCTCGTTCCACCCCAAAGCCCTGCGTGCCAGGTCAGAGCGCAGCTCCCCGGCGCAGGCAGCAGAGCAACTTTGCCCTCTGATTCCTCGCGCGCTGGGTACAGCAGCTCTCCGTGTTTATTGCACGGCATTTAGTGTCGTCCAACAAGAAATTAGTTGCTACTGCAAAATGCAAATTTTTTTAGTGGATATACATTAGGTAATCCACTGAATCATCTTTTTGTTTAAAAATCCCCAAACGCGTGCCTCCATGTGTATTTACTCTCCCGACTACAACAACCATGACAGAGCAACTCTGAACTCTCTGGTGTGTAATAGTCAGAAATCAAGGCCTATTAACTAGGAAATTTGTGTAGCTTGCTTCAGAGAGTATATTCCTGTTACATTGCCTTTTAGAAAATGTTTCAGCCTTTATTTTACTTTTATAAATTGCATGGCTTAAGACTAGATAAGAAATCCCAAAGCGAGTGATTAAACAGGCTTGGTAGTACCCTGAGAGGCGCCCAAGCCTGCGCAGTGGGCAGAGGCTGCGTTTCTGGCACTCGTGTGCTGCTGCCCTGCCACCCTTCTTACACAGCTGTCGCTGGAGTGTCAGAGCCCCCATGTCACAGACCTGTGGTCCTGGGCAGTCCTCAGCCTGAGGTGGTACCGGAGATTTTGCACTGTGGCTCTTGTAACAACATGCGCCAGCACACACGCATCTGAACGTGGCATACTTCAGCTCATGTGTAGGTCGCGTCTCACTTTTGCTGGATTTTGGTCTGAATTATCAATTCTAGCAGTCATGCTCCTTGTGGGTGACCTGGTAACTCTCTGGGGAGACCTCTGTATCTGGCTGTATGTTTAATAATGAATGCAGGGCAGATGTAAACACAGTTGGCTTTGTGGTATTCTGTTGGACATAATGGCATCTTCTGTGGCGTAAATTATTTTGATTGAGTGGAGTTTATGTATGTTTAAAGAATGTGTAAAAGAAAACAAATACTAACTTTCATTTTTAATTCTAGATGTGGCTGCTGTGACAGAGAAGACTGACAGCAGCTACCTCCTAACCGAAAGGCATACAGACAACGGCTGCTTTTGTGTTTCGGGACTGAAAAGGTAAGAGACAAGTAGCCCCTTAAACTTCTTAATGGTAATCAATTTCACTCCAGCCTTATTTTTTTTTCTGTTTTCTCTTTCTAGTCAGTCTTCTGTTCTTTGATTTATGTTTCTGCCTTATGTTTTCATTGGGAATTGTTTTCTCATTTGCTTATACCAATGGCTTAGATACACTTTCAAAAGTATCTGAGAAGATCTTGATATCATCCACAAGTGTTTCAGAGAGTTCCTGTTGATACTGGTAACTGAACTAAGGCTATAAAGTGCTGCTGAATGCACCCAGAGTCCCTGCTTGCCTTCCGTTCAAGCAGAGCAAATGCAATCACCAGTGCTCTTACCCTTTTTGAAGGGTTGGAGCACTTGAAAAGAGTCGGATGATTTGCAGGCAGATTCTGTGCCAGGCCTCCGAGTGTTAGGGAAGGGCAGGTGGTTTTTTTCCTAGTTCTGAAATCAAAACAGCGATGTCCAATTCAACCACCTTTGATTCCTCAGTCAAAGCTGCCTTGGGGGTAAATATGATCACTGGTGAGGAAAACAAAGCAGCAGATCTGACCTTGGTGGTAGAATCCCACTTCAGAAAGCCAGAATATTCACTGTATTAGTAAGAGGTATTTCTTGGGGAAAATATGTGGGTTACAGCAACAATAGCTCTGGTGGAAGTGATGAGAAGTTTGGCTTAATTTTTGGATTGCTTTGCTTGTGGGTATTAGGGTGAAGCAGAGCTGGGGAAAGTGGAAGAAACTCTGCCTTATTAGAAGCATAAAAACTAGCGACTGTGTCTTGGCCAGTGTTCCCGATTTTCCAGTAAGCTGTCTGCTGTGCGGAGGTGTATAACCCTAATGGCTTGTTGTATGCCATTAAAAGGTATTGTACACTCATAAAAGAATGACATTTTGATCAATGCTGTTAAAAGAATTACTGTCTTGACACAGAAAAGCTTTCCTGCTGCAAGTTTAAAAATATGCCTTTAAAAGCTTTTTATTGAATACCTTTGCATCCCTCAGAAACGTGCTATTTTGGCACAGGGCTGCTCTGAAGTATTCCGTGTTGTAACTTAAATGCAAGTCCTTCTGTTTACCATCAGAAGGGAGTGAGGTGAGGCAGGTGTATTCACTTAACTACTGTCATGGGGACGAAAGCAAAAGCACCTTGAGCTACTCAGATGCAGTCTAAAAATAACAACTCCTCATTTTTAGAGAGTCCAAAATCATTTGAAAGCTATTTGTTTTTGGTTTGCCATTGATTCCTCTCTGTCCCTCCAGCATTGTTTGAGTGTCCCTTTGGACTTTGAAGTTGTGTATTGATGTTGGAGGGAGGCAGGTGGCAGATAGGAAAACCACGAATGTCTTCATGGTAGCTGGATCCTGGCTCATGGGCAGGCGGGCTGGGCGAGAGAAACTCCTTTTGGAGGTGTGTAGGTGGTCCTGGTGTGGCAATACGTTTTGTAGCAGAAATCTCCCCTCAGTGTTATTAAAAGATCTTGTATCAGAGCTATTGTTTAACCACAGCTGCAGAAATAACGTTGTACCTGGCTTGCTCATGGCTAGAATTAGAGCTGAACTGTTCAACACGGCTCAGCTGCTGCTGCCAGCTACTGTCAGGTGGGGACCTGAGGAATCCCGCTGGTGGGCCTGGCCGCCAGCGGAGGTCCCATCTCTGTCCCCTGCGCAGGACCTGTAACAGGCTTCACTGCGCCTGACCGGTTTAAACACAAGTGTTACAGCCCTGTTTTGGGAATTGGGAAGCAGGGGTGTAATTCCTCAGCTTTGTCACGCTCCCTACATGTCCTTACGCATTTCATATGTCCCTTAAGCTTTTGTGTTTCAGGTCTTCCGTTGTTTAGCTCTGTGTGATGTACTAAATGCAACTTTATATAAAGATGGAGGGATTGGCTGGAAAAGCATGGTGGGATGGTTTTTGATGTAAAGTGATCCCATGCAAACTTTTCTGAGGGTTTTTTCTTCATCTCCTTTCTATCTATTTATGATCAAAACAAAGCAGCAGATGCTCTGGATGCGTTTGGCATGCCTCATGTCCTGTCCTGGCACTGCCGGCAGCCGGGTGCTTGCTAAGTCGGTTTTGTAACAGGTGAGCACGATCATGGCCTTAAGTGGTGTTTCTATATATTAGAAGAAAAAAGCTGTGAAACTTTGTGGTGGAATTCCATTTCTGAAGAAAGCAAAAATGTTTAGCTGTACCGCAGTAAGTAGCTCCTCTTAAGCATAGCTTTTCCAGATACGAGATTTCTTTCAGGAAACGGAAATGCTAATAGTCTGCGTTGTCTGCAGAGGCAAGGTACAAAAGGAAGACGCAGGAGAGCTTGAATGTGTGTTATTGGCACATGAGGATGTTACGTGGAGAACTATGATTAAAGATGTGTGCCATCACAACTACTTCCTCATTGTCTTTGAGGTGCTTGAGTTTTGTGTAATTTAATCTTCAAGAAAGTTATGAGAAGCCCAAATACTGCCTTACCTCTGTTTCAATTAAACTTTTGGTAGCTTTCTAGGGGAGGGTTTTGTTTAGTTGGTCAGTTATCTTAATATGTGAGGTTTTTATATGGAAGTTCAACTGTAAATTGCTAGAGCTGTTGTCAAGCAATTTCAAAGCAGTCTTCCCTGCTCTGATTTCTGTCACAACGATGTGGGAATGAGGTTGATACCAGCAAGAGCAAAGCCTACACATGGTGGAGAACTCGAATGTGATAGGTTCTCAGTAACATGAGAAGCTTACTCTGAGGTGCTAACAGTAACTTGAAATGTATAAAAGGACACAAGGGTTTTTCTTTTTATTGTATCCTGCAACAGATAGCTTCCCACCAGTGGTTCCAGCTTATTTTCCCATCTTGGGTCAAGAGTGAAGGAATTAGCATTTTAGAAGTCTTCGTGTTTAAAAAAGAAAAACATGCTGCATAAGCTACTGGCAGTAGTTTTAGATGATTACTTGCTTATTTCTGAAGTCTTGCCACCTTCTTCAGGAGAAGCTGTGTGTTCATGCCTTTAGCTCAGTGGTTCCATATTCTTTCCCTTAATGGTTTAGGTCAGTCCTCAACTCACACAAAATAGTATATTCTTTAACTGTATGTTTCCTGTGGTATGTTTTACTTTGGCTTTTCTCCTGAGCATCAATTTGCATCCAGATGCGATGGAGAAAAGTAGAAGAAATTGGAACCTCACAGAGTATGGGTTGCCCCATCTACGTGCCCTTCATCAGGTGAAGAGGGAGAGCGCGGAGCCACAGGTGCTCTTGGCTATTGCCTATGCCAGCCCCCAGGTCCTCTCTTGACTTCTGCACAGCTTGTGGCCCTTCCTGCCAACAGCTGTTACCTGCTGTTTTCCAGCTAAGCCTCACTTGTGTAATTTTAGCTTTGAGGAAATTTGAAAGTAAAATTACCTCCTTGGTCCTGTTTACCCACAGTATCTCACTGAAGCTCCCTACAAATGTTTTTCTACAGTGACCTTTTAGAACACATGCTTTCAGGATAGGCTTCCAACTTGTAAGCATGGCTTAGACATGTTTTCTTACATTTAGCTATATTAAAAACTATGATCTCTGCTTGATTCTTCTTTACCAGGCAAACTAAATGGCTTTCTATGACTGATCCTTGTTTTTATCACTCTAATCTGTAAATTTGTTCAGTAATTATATTGTGTTGTTTTTTTTTCAGGGCATAGACAAATGCTGAGTAACATAGGGTCAAGCTCTTGAAGGTGGGATAAAAGAAACCATTCTCTTTTGTGTTGATATTTAATTGATATAAGCTGGAAACATTTATTTAGTGTTTGACCTCATCTGCAATTACATTTTGAGACCTATCAGTCTCTAGCCCACTTGATGTGTCATGTTGATTTTGAGTTTCTTAATCAAATGTCGTTTTGCATCAAGTCAACTGCCTTACAAAAGTCTGCTATATCTGTGTTATTAATTAGCAATAAACTTATAATTAAAAATCAAGCTAGTCCAAGAATATCTTTTCTGAAAATTCATTAATATTATATTATTATCTCCATTTCTTTCTAGCTAGAGTCCTTTATTAGCCATTCTGTTACTCTGAGATCAGAGTCAAACAGACAAGACTAGAGTTATTCAAGTCACCAGTTTAAAAAACAGACGGGGGCAAAAAAACCCCCACAACTGTTATTGTTTCTTTCTGTCCTCTCAAATATCCCATGTTTTCCAAAGGATAGTAAAAACGAGTGTTAATGGTCCAAACAGCTCTTCAGACAAGCTCTCTTCTTCTAATCACCATGGAAATTGAAACCTAGATCTTAACTCTTTCCCTTTTGACCTAGTTCGAGCTACTCACTTAATTTATAAATGTCCTAGCAGAGTCATATGCCTTCCTGTGGGACTTCGACTCACATTAATCCTTTATCAGGATGATGTTTCCTAGAGGTCCTCTGCTTAATAGGCCAGATCGGCAGCATTAAATGGTTGATTTTAGCCTTGAAGGCCTTGTCACTGGTTTTGGCATGATGAAGGTGGGATAGAAGCTGAGGGTCTAAATCTCTTTGGGTTATTGTTTTAGGTGAACTACACTGCTTTGGTTTAATCTGCTGCTGTGAAATGCAGAAACTCAACAAACTTTTACAGCTAAAACCAAATCTATAGAAATTGATCATGCAAGTATTGTAATCAATCCATCTCGCGTAAGGGCTAATTGTTTGATGCTGATATCTAGATCATAAAGTTCTTAGATGTCAGATTGATTGAATTACTTTAAGAGAACTGGTGGGAGTAAATCTTTGGGCAATAGCCGAAGGTAATCCACTGTTTTGTTTAACGACTTTCAAAACCAAACTTCTGTCTTGTGTATATGTCTGACTTCGTTGGCCTGTATACAAAACATGTAATTTTGCTTGCTTTATGTATGTAAGACAAGTATGAGGAGAATAAAATAGCAAGAGTAACTGAAGACTGTGTATTATAGTACAAGGAATAAAGGGTGTCATAGAGTAAAATCGTGTCCCTTCATAGAAATACTTATGAAAATAAATCAACCCTCAACTGGAAGATAAGATGGGTGATTGATACCTGGTGAATGTCTCTTGGGAATAAACAGATCAATAAAATCAGTAAGGTGAGACTAGGAAGCTATGTGTTTATTACTTGCTGAAGTCGTGAGAAAACATCTTTATACTTGTGAAAAGTATACTTCTGAAATCTGGAAAGCTCTTGCGGAGTTTTTCTTGTATTGTACTAAAACTGTGGAGGAGGAGGAGTAAATCAACCGGTAGCTCAAAGTAAGGTTTGCTTTTAACTCTAGAACTTTGATTGCAGTATAAGTACGTTTTCTTGTTATGGGCCTTGCCTGAGGAATAGTATGCATGGGGATTCTTTAATGAGTCACACTGAAAAAAGATCTAGTTCATTATGCTTGCCTTGTATTTTTAGAGATGCAGTTTGTAGGATGTTTTCTTTGTAGCTCTAGTGTTTGGGCTATAGGGATTTCAAATCTTTCAGAGGAAAAAAAAAGATAGCTTCAAATTCAGTTCAGAGTCTGGTATTTGTTTTATTAGTGGAAATTTTTGTCTCCTGTGTTTTTCCCATTCTAGATAACCTTTTCTTGTCATCTAAGAAATTAATTTCTTTGTTGGAATCATTGCAAGTAAACTTGATAGCAGGAGTGCTGTTATTGAGGCAGCTTACACAGTGATTTGCTAAGTACAGCCTCTTCATATAACGTGAAGCAGAAGTCGATTTATTGACCACTACTGGGATTTCAGGAATCTGTTGAACTACCTGGGTTGTTTTATCCTTCTCTCATAAAATTCACTATTGGATGTCTTTTTTTCTGGTACCCTCTTGGAAAGGAGTCGCTTTGATATGCAGTCATAAAATAAAAGCAATCATTCTGTTTGCTACTTGTTTCTGTACTGTAGAGTTTGGCTTTTTAATAAAGTGTCTATCGGATCATTTATTGTAGCTTACATGAATCAGACTCTTAAAGGATTTTCCTAAAATCCTTTCCCATGCAAGGAGAACACCGATGCTTCTCTAGGCTGTGAAAACACTGGCTCTGTGGCTGTGCTGCCAGTCCTTCTCATAGAACATATTTTAATTAGAGAAGAGCGCTACAGAAAAGCCAGCTCTACTGTGAGCACAATATTGCTTATGTCGAGGTACATATCCTCTGTAAAATATAATCTGCTGCTTCTCTGGAATTCTAAGAAAATATGTAAGTATCTAATTTGATAAGTTTCTATTTGCTACATATTCATCATGTTTTTGTGTGGTTTTTTTTTTACAACTTTCTGCAAACATTCTTGTCTAAGATGTAGGTCGGGATGAAAACTGTTCGGTCTCTCTTTAGACTGGTAATCTGTAAAAACACAGTTTCAAGAAGAGAATCCAAATGAACTGCACAAAGTGGATCATTGATTCTCAGGGATGAAGAGAGAATGCTGCCTGTTAAGTGGTGGTGGTAGTTTCTCCGTTAGAGCCTGTTAATCAAACAATCTCATCTGTAGTTCATCTGCTGGATTTCTGACAGCTCCTCCTGGTCACTGCTGCATCCGGGACACCAGAGCTGGTGTACGTGGGGGTGGCGACGGGATACTTAGAGCTTGTGGAGTGTAGTAATAGAGGCCTCGACATCGGGCGTGTGTGTCACCTGTAAGAGATGTACAGCTTGCTGTGTGACGTCTGACCACAGCATAACACTGCCTGGAACCGGGGGGTCTGTTGTTAAAATGTCCAGAGGCCTTCTATAGGTATTAAAAACAGGAGGGAAGTTAATGAAGAGGAGCACAGTTACCTGAATGGGCTTGATTGCTACAACCAACTGAAGGGGGGGAAGGCACTGTGTTTGGATCCTGGTGCTGCACTCCAGCTGTAACATCTGCCAGCCAAATGCGTAGGTGGGCCAAGCCCATCCAGTTAGGTATTATGGTTTAAAAACCTTATTTTTCGTTAGTATTTGTGCAGAAACTTAATTCATGAAAGGAACAAAATTCATATTTTCCTGACTCCCTCCGTATGTTTGCCTTAATCTTGTATTTATTTTAGGGAAATGTTTCAGTATTTCTGATTAACTTGACTGCTGGATTGTGAGACTCTTGGCTGATCTGACTACCCCAGAATTGTTTGGGGTTTTTTTTTGGCTGTCGATTGCAGATTAGCAAGACTCAAAGGGGTGCAGAAAACGTGCTCTTCAGAAATAGGCTTCTGCCAGGCTGTATGGTATGATTATCATCCACATGGCCAGCTTATTTTTATTTCTAAAATGTTTTTTCCCTTTATAATCTGGTCTCTGAAGGTGAAAAGCTGGGACTTCAATCTGCCTTCGCAACTCAGCTTCGCGTTCAGTACTGCACCTCCGTCTGCACGTTAGCTGTTCAGTCAGAGCCCAAAGTGCTTTTCACTAATGCTTTGTCAGAGAGCTGTCCTCTTCAGAGAGACTGAAATGAGTAATAGTCTTTCGACACTATTGGCAAGTGGCTTTCACGGTCCATGGCGGATCTAATGAACTACAGCTGCCTGGTTGGAAAATCCTGCTTTTGATTGTCTGAAAGGACTTCTGAAGCCTCTACTTGGATTCACTGACTTTCTTAGGATTTCTTTTTTTTCTTTGAGAAGTGGCTGGAGAGAGCACTCTTGGAAATTCCTTCAGAATTTACATTCACAAATGTCAAGTTTAGAACATGGTGCTTTTGCACAGGAAAAACTGCAAAGCTGACACGTTAGACACGCTTGAAAACGGGAACACGGTGGAACGTGCCCATCTGCTGAGGGAAACAGGTGTGTAAATCAGCTTCCAAGTGCTCAGCAAAGACCCCTGTGAGCAGTTATTTAATACTCCTTTTCATCAGGTACGACGCTGCAGGTGCCTCTCTGGTAGCTGCTACGTGCACGCAGAGGAGCGGGGTGTCCGACAGGAATGCAGCGCGCGTGGCCCTGTAACTGGGCCAGGCCTGCGAAGCAGCCGGGCAGCCGCGTGCATCCCACATGCTGAGTTGGAAATCTGGCTGGTCTTCAAGCGTCGTAATGAGAGCTGGGCTGGATTTTGTGTGAGGTGTTTGGGTTGATGGGTGGCTTGTTGGTTTGGGTTGGCGGTTTTGGGTGGTTTTTTGTTTTGAGAAACTAATCAAGAATGTGAATATATTTTTCCTTGATATAAATATCTTTCCTATTCTGTGTGAAAGATGGGGCAGGAAACAATTTTACATACCTACCCACGGAAGCTTGAGGTAAACAGATATTTTTTTTCTTCCCCCTTTACATCCCTATCTAGATCATTCTGCCTGCCAGCTGAAATGCTTTTCTTCCAAATTTTGAAAGATAGATTGTAACTTGCTTGTAACTTGTAGTACAGTTAGAGTTTATATATAACTTCAGCTTTATTTTTGGACTAGATAATCATAGTTTCATTTAACCGGAACTAAATGGGTGTAGAGCGTTGCACACACTTGTAGATCACAGAATCACAAGGGTTGGAAGGGACCTCAAAAGATCATCTAGTCCAACCCCCCTGCCAGGGCAGGACCACCTAGAGCACATCACACAGGAACATGTCCAGTTGGGTTTTGAATGTCTCCAGAGAAGGAGACTACACAACCTCTCTGGGCAGCCTGTTCCAGTGCTCTGTCACCCTCATGGTGAAAAAGTTTTTCCTTATATTAACATGGAACCTCCGATGCTCCAGCTTGGACCCGTTGGCCTTATCAGATGCTGATCCTTATAGTAAGGACCAATGTCACTATACTTTTTCTCCCTTTCTTTGCTTATTTTTCAGTTTCATATCCACTCTCCATTTTATTGCTGTTTATACACAACTCTTCTTATTCACTTATTTCCTACCTTAGGGATATCAACTAGCCTAAACTGTTGTCATTCTGCTTTGGAACTGAAGTTTTGAGAGGGCAGGATCAAACACTGGCAATATTCTTCTCCAGCCAGTGAGTGACATTGTTATGAATGGATTTTAATTTTTTTAAAAGGCATATCACTAAGACTTTAGAGAGGAAACTTGGATGTGAAATGCTAACAAAATGAACTCGTTAGAAATGATGAGTCTCACTTCTAGTGCAGAAAACACTTTACCTTGCTCCCTTCATATTCCTGTTTGTAGTGATTTTGACATGAGCATTGCTAAATAAATAACATGACCCAGCACCTCTGGGTGACGTAATGAAACCATAGTAAATGGCTCGGTGTGTGTGGCTTTCCCACTGAGTGAGGGAAAACCGCAGGGTGACCCTATTCGCAGTTTGGAAGGAGGAATTCTCATCCAGCTGATAGCTGCTGGAAGGTGCCAGGTGCGTAACAAATCTGTGTTTGTGTTTGTACTATTTTTAAGACTTAAATATCAAAGTTAGGTTCCTGACTTGGAAAGGAAGTGCCCGGGGTGCGTAAGGCTATCGTCTGTGAGAAGTCATTCCCATGAAGAATTCTGGTGCTGCCAGAACTGTTTGTTTGGGAACTATTAGCATGTGCAGTCTAAATGCACGTGGGTATGTGAGTCTTAAAGGTGTATTTTTTGTCTGCAGCGTCATACATACTTTGTTATTGAAGATTGCTTTTTTGGTTGTCTGCCTGCTCCCATTTTCTGTGTGGTAGCAGGGGTGTGAGAAGCAGATCTGTCACGTGAACATGGAATAATTTTGGTGGAAAGGTCCTTTTGGAGGACAGCGGGTGCAAACTCCTACTCAACGCAGGGCTACGGATGTGAGCTAGGCAGCTCAGGACCTTCTCCCCCTTGGTTTTGAAGTAACTCCATGGCTGAAGATGGTACAACCTCCCCAGGCAACCTGCTCCATTCTCTGATTACACTCACTGGGAAGAATTTTTTTCTTGTCTGTAGCTGAAATTTCTTTGGCTGTAACTTTCTTCTGATTCCTTTTGTCCTTTCTCTGAGCAGCTTTAAGAAGGGTCTGTCTCGTGCTTCTCTAACTGCCCATTAGGTACCTGCAGACAGCAATTAGATTGCCCCTTAGCCTCATCTGCTTCATGCTGAACAGGCCCAGATCTCTCAGCTTCTCCTTACCTGCCGCCTTCCCTCGCAGCAGCGAGCACAGGCGGCAGGAGGGTGCTGAAGCGTTGCAGCCTCTGCTGCTGAGGAAGTGCTGGCAGGAATAACCCGAGATCTGCAAACCTCTGTCTCTTAGCTGGTAGGCAGGAGCGCGGGAAGGGAGTTGCTGATGTGGTAGGGCAGCCTTCCGTTCCCTTCGGACACTCCCCATCAGAAGATGGGCACCCCCTGGCCCCTGTTGCAGCAGCCCTGTACCTTGAAGGGGCCTGGGTTGATGAATTGCTGGAAGGTTCCTACCTAAAGCGCTGGGTGCACGCTGGCAGACAGTGTGCTTCATCCTTACCGGGAAGTGGAAACCCAGAACTTTGTGGCTTCATTGTTAAAAATGGAACATCCCTGGAACTTGTCAGGGAAAAGAATTTGTTGGTGGAAATGGTATTAATTCACAGCATTAAAGCTTGGAGCAGTGCAAGCCCTAGCATTGAAGTCGCAAGGCTGATGTGGATGTGATTGGCTTCCACTCTGCATTTGTGACGGGGTTTTGTGCTGTTGTTACTATTTGCTGGGTAAAATTTTTCATGTATGGAAGTCTCAGCCATATTGTTTCATCTTCTGCATTTTCTATCTGAGAAAATACATTTGTTTCTTACCCTCCCTCCCCTTTCTTTTCAATCATCTTTTGCCTGCCAAGCAGTTATCCAAAGAGGAAACTGAGCCCAAAATGGTGAGCGAGCGACGATGCTGTTGATCTTCGTGGTTCGGACACCACAATGCAGCTTCTCCACTCTGTCTTTAATTAAACTTGGGTTTTTCTGTTGTTGTAGCTGGAAGCAGTGTGCTGACACAACTCACTCTTGTATAGAACAGATTAAAATGTCAATGTTTTAATGTTCTCATCTGTGGGAAAGAAAATAGTTGGGTGTTTTATTTATAACTTAAGAGACTGTACTACGGAAAAGGTTTACTTGTGCGAGATGGAAAATCACAATTAAAGATACAGAGTCCCATTTACTATTAAGAGTCTGAAAAGGACTGAAAAAATGGAAAGGATGAAATCTCTTCAGGACATAGGCTATTCTGGGGCACAGCAGTTTGAAACAATTACAAATTTACTGTGCTTTTATTTATTATCACGGAATCACAGCATCTCCCGAGCTGGCAGGGCCCCCCCAGGCCCACCAGCCCAACCCCTGGCCCCACACAGGACCAGCCCCATCACAGCAGATGACTGAGAGCGTTGGCCAGACGCTGCCTGAACTCAGCCCAGCTCGGGGCGGTGACCACTGCCCTGGGGAGCCTGTGCCAGGGCCCCACCACCCTCTGGGGGAAGAACCCTTTTTTTTCTTTGTGTTTGTGGCATGATGTACATGCATGCATCTCTGAGCAAATGTACCAAACAGGTAAATGTGTGTGAGCAGGAGAAGAACGAAGGTTCCTGAGAGGAATGGTCAAAAGTCAATGTTGTCCTCAATCCTCTATGACCTTTTTGTGGAGAAGGAAGCCATATCTCCTAGAGAAGAAATGGTCACATAAGAATAAAATTACAATTCTGTTCCTGTCTTCTGCGGATTTGCTCCCTTGGCAGTTTGAGGAGTGGCAATGAAATTGGTTTGGAGGTGTAGACCGTACCTCCTTTGTGCAGGAGACATCTAGGCCTTGGTCACTCGCCACCACAATGAATCTGGTTGTGGACTAGACAGGGGCTTGGTTTTCAGGCTTACTAGTCAGGCCCATTTTGATGTTTCAAAATACTCTCTCTGACAGAACAGAAGTCAAACGCAGAAGACAGTAGGGATTGCTCCCTATCTCAAAGGGAGATTCATCCTTTTTACCTATGGAAGTGACGCATTTTTTTAGGGTAACCAGGTAAATGCAGAAGGCTGTCTGCTGGACCAGGGTTAAGCAGACAGCTGTAATCGCCTACTTTGGAAAAATGCTGGTTTTCTTCAGAATGTGCCTCCCAGACCTTATTTAGAGATTTGCTTAATTTGGGCTGTCCTCTGGGTTAACATCTGTGGAATCTGTGTTTTTCTGGCAGTTGTGTCTCCCTTGCCTGTAAATTACAGATTCTCACCAATGCCCTTTTGGGTTGTTCGTTTCCTAAATGGGGGGAGAGAAGCAATCCATTTTAAATAGGGGAAACCCAAAGAGCTCCCGCCGAACACTTGTGCTGAAAGAGGAGTGCTGCGTGTCTCTTCCCTTTGCTTTCTCTCATTTATTTGAACCCGTCTCCGACAGCCTTGCTGCTGTGGGATCAATTTGTTGGCAAGGGTTATTCAAACATTAGCAGAATGTGTGTCCTTACTGTTCTTGTTGGACTTGGGTGTTGAAGCCAACAATAACAGCTCTCGTGTGGGAACTGATGCTGGGTATTTGAGTCAAACTGTTCTTGGTGGTCTGTACTTTACTGCAGTGAAAATATGTGAGGGGGTTTCTTTTCCCATAGTGTTCATTTGTGTTCCTGTCGTTCATTGTTTATACAATCACTGTGCCTGTGGACAGATGAAATAAATACTTTGAATAAATTCTGTGGGTTTCTTCACTTTCAGCTCTTGCTTTGTTTGTGCTTTTTGTAGGTTTGGGGTTTTTCCCTCTATGGCTTGATTTCTCCATCCTCCAACTGTCATAGCCATGTGGGGTTCTTTGGTTTTTCTTTCCCCTGAGGCAAAACCTGACTGTGGAGACACTTGCTGGGACAAATAAGCTTCAAGAGCAAACGCACAGTGGCTGCGGAAGGCCCCAGGAGCTGGGGGTCTGTGGTGTTTCAGGCTGAGCTGTGCTGAGGCCAGTGACATCAAGAAGATGCTGCAGTCTCAGCCTGGTGCTCCCCTCGCTGAAATCAGACTCTGCTTCTCCAGGAAAATGTTGGGCTATTGAAGCGTTTAGTGCTGTGCTCTGTAATACCTGTCCAAGTATTCCGTAACCACCACAAATTCCTTTCTGGTTGTGCTTTGTTGCTTAAGTGAAAGTCCAGGATGCAGGGATACTTGTGGGAGCTGAATGGTTTGAAGCTTTCTGTAATTTTTCCTGTTACCCTCAGGGCACTTTCAGAAGAAACTGCCTCTTTGTAGAGTCTTTGGGATATGATGCAGTCCCAGATCAGACATTTCTCTATTAAATAAAAAGTATGATAAGCCTTAAAGCATTGAATTTGGTATTTTGAATCTCTAGAGGCCAATCCCAATGTGTATCTATTTGGGATAATTCACTGAACTACTTAGCTTCTTCTCCTGCATAACAACCGTTCCACCCCCAGCATTATTGAAGTTAGTTTTGCCTCTGTGGCTGCCAGGAATAACTTTACTTTGCATGGGTAATTAACTGGATTGAGTAACAGGAAAAAAAAAACCATTTTATTTCCACACAGTGGTAATAATAAATCTGTTACTACTTTTGGCTCTCCATGTTATTACCATAGTTGGGTATGTCTTAATGAGGAAGTGGCTTCCTTTTACGAAGTTCGAATACCAGCAAGGAGCCTGCCTCTTGCGCGTGGGGCTGGGTGTGTGAGTAGGGCGGCAGACGGTGGCTGTCTTAAACTAGGCAGTCATTCCTGCACACAAGTAACTTTTTTACTGCAAGCTGTAAATTTCCAGTCTTTGACAAAGTAAAACTTGGGGTTTCTGGTTATGTCAGAATCAAAGCTTTTCTGAGGTAGAAATCTTTCAAACTATTTTTTTTAATCAAAGTATTCAATAGGTTTACTGTCTGGCTGCTCGGGAAATCTGAAATCGACCCCTTCCTGTGGGGATATCTGGAGCACCCAGCTCTGCTTTTCCAAAATGTGTAGGATGACTGTATGAGCTTACCGCAGGAATTGTCTCTCAAGGCAAGGGAAAACCTGAGGCTCAGATATGAAGCTACTCATGAGTAGCTCCTGAGTACAATAACTCTTCCTTCTCATGACAGCTTATCTGATACTCTCTTGACCTTCTCTGGAATCCTCCTCCTCCTTTTCCCACTTATTTTCATCACCGATGTTTTGTCTCTTGTTCTGGAGCCTTGTTTTCCATTAGCCCAAGAAGGCAGGAACTTGCTTTCTTTATAGACTGTTCGCACTGCTAACAACTGCTGAGAGCATTTTTGTTTGGTTTCGGATGAGAGGTGGGGGGAGAGGCAGCTGAGCCTCTCTCAGAACTGGAGGAAGGCAAATTGTCATCAGGTGCTTTGAGGAGTGCCAGTTTTGGACCATATGCAGCTCACCTCTGTGGTGAGTTTGGGCCATCTCATCAGCTTCTACCTGATTTGGGGTGCCAAAAGATGATCTCTTGGGCAGAGCACAGCAGGATGGCCTAGTAGACAGTAAGTCTGGGACTCCTGTGTGATCTTGGGCGCCTGCAGTCCCAGTGCCTCCTCTACAAATGAGGGCCAAGCGTTTTGCCAAATATCTGACATTTTGAATTAATGTATTTGCTAACTTTTGTGTGCATTGCTGTTGTTTTTTTGTGACAATGTACCAAAAAACTAGGCAGTCATGAAATCTTTCAAACTACTCCTGTCATCATCATTGTGGCAGTGAGCCTTGGAGATCCTTGAAAAGGGAAAGTGGCATAGTCTAAAGATCAGCTTGAAGAAGCTTTGGCACGAAGGGTAGCACAATGGAAAGCTAAAAGCATCTGGGGAAGATGTGGGCAAACTTCTCTGGTGGCAGTGAAAATAAGGGGATATTTATCTTTGCTTATGCCTGTTAATGTTTCCTTCAGCCAGTCCAGCCTGTGTCCTACTACTTAATTCCCTCAGTGCCTAACCCATCCCTGCTGTTTCTTTTCCATCACCCTCCCACCATGTGAACCTCTTCACTCTAACCACAGGCCTGTCTGCTTCTGCAAGAAATAAAATGCAAAAATGAAGTCAGCTGTATTTAGTGCTGTTAAATGGTGTTTTTTAAAGAGGGGGAGGAATATGTAACCGTAGAGTTAGAGTTGCAAAAGTTTGAAGGTTGCAAAACCAGTCACTGAATTTAGGAAAGACAAAAGGAAACTGTTCCAGGAAAGCATTGCAACAGTTCTTGGTGAGAAGTGCTCTTTGCCAAAAATATTTTAATTTTATTGAACAATTCATGTGTTGGGAGGAAAAAAAATGTCAGAACTTAGAGAAATCAATGACTATGCTCTACTTTAGAAAAAAACCTACTTTTTATACAGAAGTGCTTCAAAACACAATTGTTTAACAATCAAGGTTTATTTCAGTTGTCAGAAAGTTGGTTTGGGTGTTCTAGTTCTCATTTTTCTGATGTCCTGAGTTGAAATTTAAAACTAATTTGCATTTTTAATCAAGCAATGGATAATTTCTTAGCACAACATTGAGTTCATCGGTAAAGTCTTATTTCCTTGATAGACATTATAGTATGGCTTTGGGTGCTTTTTTACACGGGGATTGACAGAGCAGAGATGAAACATGTTTTTCGAGGTTTCTAGCTCAGTGCTTTATGTATTAGAAAAACCTTTAATCTCAGTGCTGTAAGCTGAACTAAATAGAACTCTTGTACAACTGTGCCATGTATATGACCAAATAAAATGAACTGGAGAGGATAGGGAACCTTGAAGTGTTTCTGAACTGTTAAGGTTTGATTTTGCAGCCTTATTGACCTCTTAATGTGGGCTGCTGCTCATTTTTCAAGCAAAAGTCAGAAGTTCCAGGTTTGGCTGTTCTCCCCCTACTCCAGCTGTGTTTAGCCCTTTAAGAGCTATGAATAGAATTTTAACCCAGGCTTTTTCTGACTGAGCTTGTAGGTATGACTAAGTGTAAAAACCTACAGTTCATCTCTGCAGAGCAGCCACAGTGAGATAAAGATGAAGTGAATGTAAGAGACTTTTTTTTTTAATGGCTATTGTTATAAAACTGGAGAATGTCTGGAATCAAGACTCATTTGTTTTCTCTGTGGTGAACAAAGTAGTGTGGTCTAGCAACTGAAGTGTATGGATCTGGTGTAAGAGTCTACAGATGTGTACAGTTAAGTAGGTCTTCTGCTTGCTGCAATTTTATCTGGCTTCTGATACAGGCTATAGCTAATTTTGCATAAATACCACTTGTTGAAGTGCTTGTGAAAATGTGAAGGGTATTTGAGGTGTGCTGGTATAAGACACAAAGGCTATTTGAGATGCACCAAACAATGCGTATCGGTCAGTAGGAAGTCTGCTGTTCTGCTGTCTTCTGCCCTAGCTGAAACATAATATTTTGATGCCAGAAGCACCTAAAATTGACAAAGGTGGTGTGGAACAGGCTCCCCAGGGCAGTGGTCACTGCCCCGAGCTGGGCTGAGTTCAAGCAGCGTCTGGCCAACGCTCTCAGTCATCTGCTGTGATGGGGCTGGGCCTGTGTGGGGCCAGGGGTTGGGCTGATGGTTCCTATGGGAAGCTGGAAGGAATCCAGCTCGGGATGTTCTATGATAATGAACCAACTCTGTTATTTATGGTATTGGTACCTCTAAAACCTATGCCTCCTTCCATAAGAAGAGAAAATAAGAAAAATACTAAATGGATGTGAAATTCTGTAAATCTAAGTATGATCTTTAAACCACATCCTGGGTGTCCATGGAAGAGATGATTAAAGCTGCAATGCAACAGAGAGTCTAAAGTGAGCTGGGAGGAAAAAGTCAGCACCAAGGGATGTTCTGAAAACTGAAGCCAAGTCATCTGTGTCTTCAATGTAACACTTTTACTATTCATGTTAGTTGAAAATAAAAAATAAATTTTTAAAAAATGGTGCAAGGAGAGGTTAGTCATGGAAGTTACATTCTTACTGGATTAAGAAAGCAAATAAGGAAAGTAAATTTCAAATGAGAGAGCACATGACAAAATAGAATTTGCTGAAGGAAGGTGTCTGGAGCAGCCTGGGATGCACAGGGCAGGGTTCATCACTCCTCCCAGACAGCTTTAAATTCAGGCCACAACTGTTGTGTCGAGCAAAACCAGAGGCATTCTAGGTAGAATCACAGAATCCCTAAGGTTGGAAAGGACCTCTGAGATCATCAAGTCCAACCGCCAACCCAACACCACCATGCCTGCTAGACCATGTCCTGGAGTGCCACGTCTACATGTTTTTTGAACGTCTCCAGGAATGGCGATTCAACCACCTCTCTGGGCAGTGTGTTCCAACACCTCACGACTCTTTCTGTGAAGAAGTTTTTCCTAATATCCAATCTAAACCTCCCCTGATGCAATGAGGTATACCGAAGAGAGAATCTTTTTGTGTTAAACATAGTATATGCAATTCTTAATTACTTTTAATCTTGTTTCTAGCTCTGTAATTGGAAATCTGACCTTCCTGACTCTAAATCTGTATTTTCTTTTTAACCATTAAGCTATCTTGTGTTGGAGATGAGTGCAGATAGCAGTGACAAACTTGGGATGCTTGTATCTTTTTGGAGATAATAGATACAAATAAATCTGTGGACACCCTAAGGAAAAACTTGCATCCTGAGATAAAGGGGACTCATGGATTGCAAAATGTCTTGTGTCAAGGTGCAGAAATCAGTCCAAAATCTGATACTACTACGTGCAAGATTGAGGATCACAAATTGGCACACTTTCTCTATGGGGTAGGCATCACAAGAACACCTCCCAGCTCTGGTCACTCCCTTCAAGTGTCACAACATTTTAGTTTGATGTTTTGCAGGTACTGGAAGACTTCCAGGCTACAGCTTGCAAGCCAGCTGTGTATCCTCTAGTCAGCGGGGATGCCTTGTGTTTGTTTTCATAAGCAGAATGTGGCAATTTCAGACGCATAGAAGGGGTGCACTGTTAGCTCTCGCTGATCACCTCCCAGGGATGGGGGAGATAAAGGGTACGCGTGCAATTTCACAGATATTCTGCAGACTGGTGGATAGTTTTGTTGCATGTACGGTACTTGCAGCAGATGGAGTTGTTCATCCATGACACCCATCAAACAGTAGCTTGGGGCACTTAGTCATTTGGTCTGCGTCCTCTCTTGATGCAGCATTGCTCCTCTTATGACCGCATCTCTTACAGTGTGTTGTGCATGGTGATAGTATTCAGCTTTGCCTCATCGTTCTTGTGAGCTGGCTGGTGAAATGGAAGTGTTACTTGGTGACAGCATGAGACTGCATGTGAACTAGACAAGCCTGGGATAATGCTGGTAGATTAGGAGAAGCTTATACTAGGATCCCAAAGGGAGCAGGACAAGCTGCCTGTAACATAAGTTCTTAATTTATTTTTGTTAGTTTTTATTCTGCTTCTGGGTACTTAACAGCTATGGCATGTGTGCTGGTTTCCCATCTGCTCAAAACTGCTAAATTGTATAGTTGCTTTCATATGTAGACCCCAGTTCAGTTACTCACTTCAGGGCTAGACAATTGAAATGAGCTCTAGATTGATCAACATCTTGAGGCCATCTGAAGAACATCTGGAAACAGAGGTGAATTCAGAACATGACGACCCAATTACTTAAGAGTTGAATTTGATATTTAGATTGGATGTTAGGAAGAAATCCTTCCCTGTGAGGGTGCTGAGGCCCTGGCACAGGGTGCCCAGAGAAGCTGTGGCTGCCCCTGGCTCCCTGGCAGTGTCCAAGGCCAGGCTGGATGGGGCTTTGGGCAACTTGGTCTAATGAAAGATGGCTCTAAGGCAGGGATTTTGAAGGAGATGATCTTTGTGGTCCCTTCCAACCCGAACCATTCTATGATGATTCTAAGGAATACTTCATATGCTCCTTTAGTGCTTGTGGTAGCAGTTGTACACAGATTTATCCTCAGCAATCTTGTCTGGGCTTGTTCAGGGAAGGGTTGATTTTTTTTTTTATTTTTTTTATTTTTTTTAGTTTTTTTTAAGAAAGCTGGCTCCTTTATCTGTGCTATTCTTTCTGTGTTTTTGGCATTGATCTGACTGTAGGGCTGCAAAATATATTGAGCGATGCATCTGGTGAAGAGTCTAGAGAACAAGTACTGTGAGGAGTGGCTGAAGGAACTGGGGGTGTTTAGTCCGAAGAAAAGGGGGCCGAGGGGAGACCTGATTGCTCTCTGCAACTCCCTGAAAGGAGGGTGTAGCCAAATGGGGGTTGGTCTCTTCTCCCAAGTAAGGCTAGGACAAGAGGAAGCTGCCTCATTGTGCCAGGGGAGGTTCCTAGAGTGCCATTTTCTTGCAAGCTTCTGCTTTCTAACAGTGGCTTTTATTTTCCAACAATGGCTCATGTCTTGCTGTCAGCTAGGCGTGCTGGCCTTTTTTAGAAAGGGCCAATTCTAGATGAGACTAATACCCTGTAGAATGTTCTAAGATTGGGCAGATTGGTCTCCTATGCTACTACCCTGTGCCATAGAGGAACGCGACCTAATTACCTAAATGGATTTGCAGGCTACATTGCTTCTAACTGTACCATCTTCTTTATCAACCTGACAGTATTTAAAAGGAGATAGTCAACCTTAAGGTGAGCGCAGGAGAGAAGTATTTGAGTTAGCCCACTGCTCATAGAGGAGGGGCTGGTCTGTGGCCTCCTGCAAGGGGCTCAACCCACATCTTTCTACGGACCTGGATGAAATCTACCCCAGGGTATTAAGGGAAGTGGCTGACATTGTGCAAGGCCCCTGTGCATAATCTTTGAAAAGTGATGGAGATCAGGGGATATCCCTGATGACTGGAAGAAGGTAAATGTCCCACCCATCTATACAAAGGTCCCAAAAGAACATCCAGGAAACTACAGACCCATTAATCTTACTTCAGTCTCTGGGAGAGTAATGGAACGAGTCATCTCAGAAACTACTGCAAGCCAAATGAAGCAGGTGATTGGGAAAGCCAACACAATTTACCAAAGGCAAATCATGCCAGACTGACCTGGTCACCTTCTACAATGCGGTGACACTTTCTGTTGACGTGAAGAGAGAAGTGCATGTTGTTTACCTTGCCTTCAGCAAAGGTGAAAAAAACCCCCACTTTCCCGTGGTTTCTTTCTGGCACAATACAGACTGGATGAGTGATCTGTGAGATGGGTGGAGAACTGGCTAACAGGCCACACTCAGAGTGGTGATCAATGGCTTTAATTCAGAGTCCAGGTGGGGTCCCTCAGCGATCAGTACCAGACCCCACACTATTCCACACCTTCATAAATGGTCTGGATTATGGGATTCAGAACACCCTCACCAAGTTTGCTGATGATACCACAGTGGGCTGTGAGGTGGACATGCCAGAAAGAGCTGGACAGGCTGGAACGGTGGCAAAGTTGTACACCTGGGGCAGCATAACCAAAGAGCCCAGTATGGGCTGGGATCTGTGTGACTGGGGAGCAGCCCTGCCGAAAGGGACCTGGGGTTCTGATGGGCAGCAAGCTGAACATGAGTCAGCTGTGTGCAGTTGCAGCAACAAAGGCCAGTCGGATCCTGGGCTGCGTCTGAGGGGCATTACCAGAGATAGAAACACGGTCATCCCACGCTACCCAGCACTTGTTGAGCCCCCCCTGCAGTACCGTGTACAGTTCTGGTCCTCATGAGTCAAGATGCAGACAGACTGGAGAAGGTCCAAAGGAGTGCCACAGAGATGATCAAAGGGCTGAAGAACCAGCCCAATGAGTAAGGACCAAAGGAGTGTTAGGTCTTTTTCTCCCTAGAGAAGTGAAAGCTTGGGGGTGGGGGCACCTCACTGCAGTTTTCCAGTACATGATGAGTGGCTACAAAGGGGACGCAGGCCCTCCCTTCACAGGGAGGGAGGCCACAGGTGCAGGTTGCACTGGGAGAGGTTTCGTCCTGATATAAGAAAGAAATCACCAGAGCAGCCTCCCCAGGGATGTGGTGAAGTCCCCATCACTGGAGGTTTTCAAAGTGGAACTGAACAGGGTGCCGACAATCTCATCTGGGCCCCTTTTCCTATGGAAACTGGGACTGAATGATCTTTTAAGGCTCCTTACAACCTGGGCTATTCTATGATCCTACATAGTCAAAGGAATAATCAGACTGTTTAGAGGCTGGTGGAAGATGTATGAAAGCCTGTTCGTGGGAAGTGGGGGAGGTAAAGAACAGCATCTTCTCGTAATTGGAATCTGTTTGCTCTCTCTTTTTCATGGCAAAGCAAGTCAGGCCTCTGTGGACTTTCTAAACCAAATGAATTATGGTCTCGAATAGTAATGCGGTATTGCTAATGATTTCATTGCTGACCACAGCTGTTGGCAGTAAGGCTAGCATTGTCACTTCATTTCTGATATATTTTTGAGGCGTTCTGCTTATTAAATTAGCTGACTCTTTTTATGTACTGTTCAAACCAAAATCTTGAATTAATGAATTTGGGAATGTGGATAGTGCAGATTAAGGTCTGAGCTCGTGTTCCTTTTTGCTTGGTGCTGGTGAGGACACACATCAGATCATTAAAGACAGTTGTTTAGATGACTTTTCTGTATTAATTCTGAGGCCAGAAATAGACTGGGTGTAAGTGCAAGTAGCCATGGGGCTTCTTCATGCTGCCTGCGTTGCCGAAATATAAGCCTGACTGGAGCAGTGATCTGTTCTCTAGTACCAGTTTCCAGTTGTTTGGCCCTAATGTGAATCTAACAGAGTGAATATCTGAGTTAAGGAAAGAGTTAGGAAATTTTGAGCTATTTGAAGGTGTTTGAAAATCTATGAGAAGGTCTTGATTTCCACCCCCACTCCCAGCAGCTTTGTGCCTTGCAGCGCTAAGCAGCAACGTGTTCCCAAGTAGGCCTGAAATGGGGTCCATCCTCTAGGAATGCACTGGCAAATTTAGGCTGATGTTAAGCTGCAGAAGATGGATCATTTCTGTTTGCCTTCTCTTGAGTTATAACACGGTTAACCTGACTCAAGTCCAAACTACACAAAATTTTCAATTAGACAGACATACTTCTGAGATAACTGGCCCTGAAGCTGTGTTGAGCAGCAGTGGGTCAGCTGCTAACACTGCTGGTCTCTAAAGTGGGTTCCAGCTACCTTCTGTGCTGATGTTAGGCCTCTAAATCTTCTTCTTAATTGCTTTTCTCTGCAGAGAAATTCCAGCTGAGCACACGCTCACGTCACTGGCAAAGAATTTAGTGTGGGCCTGACTCACTGCCCTACAAATAAACATGAGATAGATGTGCTCCAGCCTAGCACTGAAATGACTGAGAGACACCTCTGCGGTCAGCCATTAGGGTGGTATTCTCCAGAGTGCTGCTCTCCAAAAATAAGCCAACTCAAAAGAAATAACGTGATCAATCTGTATAGTCTAGACACTTTGGAAACAAAGACCAGCTTTATGGAGGAATGGTTGGTTAGGCTGCTTGGCTAAATGCTGAGTATCTTCAATATTACTGGTATTTAGTTTACCTTGTTCTCAGAGAGCCACGAACCGAAGTTACCTATCTGCAGAAACACAAACTTTCTTTGAATCTTTCCTGTTCTTGAAAACAACTTCCTTAGGTCTGTTTCAGAGAGAATACAGTAACTACTCCCTACACAAATAACATGGGCATGAATTGAAAGCAGAGTGTTCCTACGCTACGCTGTCCCTGTGTTGAGGACCTTTTTTCCTTTTTCCCCTCCCTCCAGTGTTAAAAGACTCAACTGGAAGTCCTCACCCCGTTTCTAAAGCGATGTTGCCTGCAGAAACGGCAATGAACCACCAACAAGGAAAATCAAAGCAAAGCCAGCATCTTTTAATTGTGTTTAGGTTCTAAGCTCCATGGAGTCATGGGGGTTAACACTGGTAAGGACTGGAGGACAGTCTAATCTCAGGGGCAGATGTGCCAGATCGGAGAGAAGCCGCGGTGCTGTGTGGCAGTCACGGGCTTTGTATCAACTGAAGCCCTTGTGCCATGTAACCATGTGGTCAGGATGCAGGAACAGCAAGTCAGCTCTTCGTCTGTGGGGACTTGCCCGGACTTTAGAGACATCTGATGTACCTCATGATACCTTCTACGTAGTAGCTGCATTAAAGTCTCACCACTTTCCAAGTGGTGTTTGCAACGCTCGGAAGAGGAGAAGGAGCAGTAATGGATTACTGGCAATAATAAAAGCCAATTTTTCTAGAGTAACTTTTTACTTTAATGAAGTCCAGCCTGTGGACCTAAGCGATTCTGGTTGCTTTTCCTTTAAGTGCTGAGATAAAATCGCTCCTCTCTGTCCTGCGGCGCGTGGTGCCCCTGGTTCACGCACAGCCCGTGCAATCGCATGGGAGCTGGGAGTTTGGCAGAGTTCAGCTCCTCCTGGTGTGGTGTCACTGGGAGACTAGGTGAAGGTTTTGCTGCTCCAGGGTGTCTGTTCACGTGCTGGACAGCACTGGCCACAGTGCGCCTGAGCCAACCGTCTGGTCAGCCCAGCAGAGTTCTTCACACTGTGATCTCATGGTTCTTTTATTCTGCATGTGTAGTGCAAAAATGTTTGTGTAGATTTTGCTTTCTTCTCCCTGACCACAACCGACCTAAGGAAAGAAGAGAAAATGCTGAGCAAAATTATGCCCTTGGTTACATCTGTGCATCTTTTCTGTTTTTAATTATACCGTTTGAATGAAAAGGAGAGCAGAACAATTTGCCTTGGGCCTGTACATGCACCTAGTATGCTTAGTCAATGCTGAAAAACATTCTTTAACCTAGCCCCTCGTTCATGTCGTCTTGGTGCAGCTTTTTAAAACTCCAACACAAAACCCAGGGAATCCTGGCTTTTTTAAGGGGAGTAGTGTGACTTGCAAATATTTGACCGGTTCTGTTCCTGTCTAACTGTTCTGTGTAAAACTCATTTACTGTTTTTCCTTTTAAACTGTTAGCTGACCTTACATACGAATCCCAGCTGTGCATTAGCGTTGTTTGGGGATGTGTTTGTATCTTTTGTCTAAAAATACCCAGCCGGTAGGATTCATGATCCATGAAAGCTAATTGAAACAATTTCTCTTCAAGTTTTGGCAAGCGAAGCATGCATTATAAGCATTAATATCTATAAATTGAATTGTTAATGAATCTAGACACTAATAATGAATGCAATTTTGCAGGCTTAACTAGAAACACTAAAATTATCAGGATCTGGAACAGAATTTTCAATCATTTTTGCTTATTAAATAGCAAAGCTATGCTTTTAATAAGCTAATCATTTTTATTTGACCCCATAGGAGTAGCTCAGCTGATTAGAAACAGGTTTCTAAGTGCAAAACAATGTTGTTTTTCTCTTACTGTTTTAACCACCACAGTGCTGAAATTTCAGATCAGATACTTATCTCCCATTGTGAGTACGGCATGAATGCTTATTCTGCAATTCCTCTAAAGGAATTTGCAGTAGAACCTATATATGTCCCTTCTAATGGGAGAATACTCTGCGTAGATAAATAGTGTGTGTGATCTGCCAAAACAATTGGGGCTTTCTTGAAAGATTGTTAGTGCACAAAAATACAATATATAACAAAGACTGTATAGGAGTCTCTTTCATATCCAAAAATAGAAGAGCACTCAATACAATCAAAAACTCAGGGTCAAAACTAATAAACTGATATCTTTTTCCCACCTAATTTAAAATTAGTCCTTAGGATTATTTCATGCAGATGAAGATTCAGAACAATAGCAAGAAAATCCTGAGTTCTGATGACTGACTTTTAAAACAGTTTTGTGAAGTAGGCAGTTTCTGCTGACTGGTGGCTGGAGACCAGGAGGACACAAGGAGACAGATTAGTCTCCAAGTCCCCTAGGTGAAGTTTCTTCTCCCAAAACTGATGCTGGCAGCTCTCGCAGACAGGCTGTCAGACTTTATGGATCACTGGTGTCTTTTAGACAAGCAATTTCTTATACCAAAAGATTTAGTAGCCCTACACCGTTTGTTAAATGAAAAAATCAAACTTGGTTATCTTGCAAGATAATGGTGAAGAACTGTCTGTGAAACTGCGTAGGGAGATAAAAGGGTGAGAGGGCTGTCAAGGACTTATCACTGGATATAGGGCTAGGAAAGACCACAAAAGGTTCCTCCCTTGGTGGAGACGATTGATACCCTTATGGGAAACGTATTCCAGCGCTTAATTATCTTTACTATTTGGGGGTTGTTTTTTTCTTTTCTTAATCCAAATCTCCCCTTACTACAGTTGATGCCTACTTTCACTTTTTTGTGTTCCGTCAGCATAGTGAAAAACCTTTCTTCTTGTCACAGCTTTGTAAATATGGCTGTTTCCATGTGTCTCTGCCTAGATAAACACCACCCCACCTCTTCGCTCCTTCAGTGGGGACAGACATGGGATGGCAGTGAGGTTCACTGACTGACTTAACGTGTGCTGGCAAGGGAGAAATACGGGCGAGCTTGATCAGACGAAGTGGTAAGGAAAGGAGCATCAACAGGTGGAACTAAATAGCGCAGCTGGGTGTTCTGAAATTCTTCACCAAAATACTAATGGGAAGGGAGGGGTGTTCCATAATTTGATTTAAAACTCAATGAGAAATTAATATTAATTTTAGGTGAATATAGAAATACACATTAAGCTGCAGAGTACTACATGCAATGTCTCTAACTTAGCATAGCATTTTAAATGCTACACTTAATCTCAAATATTTAGGCCAAGTGATTTAGACTATTTTTACTCCTTGGACTTTTAAGTTTATAATTATTTTATCCATGTATGCTGGAATACTGTGCTACCTCCTCTTATGGCTGCCAGTGAAACCAAGAACCCTTTCCCTCAGACCCCTCATTTGTCAAATATTTTTCAACTACTTGTGGCTGTTACAGATAGCGCACCACAAATACCAGATGTGATGACCATAATCACATTAACGTTTCTGTAACGCAGAGAGCCTAATCTTGAGGCTAAACACATCACTGATACATATGCAAAATGAAATTTCTGAAGTAATTTGACGGGGGGGGAAAAATGCCTGTGCCCACACCCCCATACCCTTCCCCTATCTATGTGCTTCTATTGGATGCTGTCTTGACAGAAAACACATAGCAGTTGAGACTGTGTCCCATGTCACATTAATTGAGGTAACCATGTGATAGGATGTTGGATCTGTAGTGGGTTTTTATTTAGGTCTTGTCTGGTTGGGTTTTAACTTATTTGCATAATGGAACTTTTTATAGTAGATGTTCGACTGGCTCCAGGGAGAACATGATCTTCATGCTGCATGGGCAGTGCCACTGTCTTGAATACCTGGAAGTTTCTCAGACCTCCTATTTAAACTGCTGACGTAGCTATGCACAGACTTACTTCGCAGTGTGTCTTGAACTTCGTTTCCTAATTTATTGGACAGTGAAAGAGGCAGTATATTTCTCAGAACTTATCCAAAACTGTGCTTGTTTCTTGAGATTTCAGCACTAACAGATTTGTGCAACAGCCACAAATTATTCTGCTGTATCTCATGCAGAAAAGCAGGTTTTTTTACACGCTCTGACTTCTCCCACCTGCCCTGTAGCTTTTGGCCTGCTTTAGGGCTTTGCTTGAAACTTAAGTTGTTTTTGGATTTCAGTGTTATTCATTGAGGTAACGTCTTGCTTTGATGTGCTGCCATGCAGGGCAACACTTATGTTTGCCCTTTAGGTGTTTGTTTCACCCACAGAGTTTTATTTTAGCCAAAACCAGGTCTGACCTCAAATCTACTTCTGCAATTGCAAAATAATGGTTGGACAGCTGCTCATTCTGTACTTCAGGTACCCAGAAGAAAATAACTTGCCAAATAAATTATTCTGTTACGGGTTTGGTTTTTTTTAAAAAAGACGGTCTTTAGGTCCTTCCTCGTAGGCTGAAGACAGCCCTGCGTGTTGGGCTAGTCCTTTTACTGTCACAGTGCTGAGACATGTCAGATGGAATTTGAAAATATCCAGGAAGGTCTAAAAAGCTAAAAAGTTCCAGCTGGCTTGAGATCTTCTCATTTTCCCTCAGTACTGAGACAAAGGTAGAAAATACAGTGTTAACATGATTCCATTTTGAATTCGGAGTACAGACTTAAGATTTCAAGTCATTAGGTTGAGTTAACATGAAGTATTTGCTTTGCTATGTGGTGCCAAAATCTGGGTGGAATTACCTTTTGCAAGGGTTTGGAGTCTCTAATGTCAAGGTGGATGGTATGTTGGCTGAATGAAAAACTGGTCATGTACTCTTCCTGTCTGGTTTCTCTTACCCGTAAGACGCTGTTCAGGCTTAGAAACAACTTTCTCCCAGCTCTCAGCTGATCTGAGAGGCCTCTCAGATGTGTGCACGTGGGGGGTTTTGGGCAGGATGGGGGGATGAGCAGAATGTCTTTGCTATTTTTATAGGAGGCAGGTAACTGCCTATCGGGGCATCAGGAGTTGCTGTGTCTCTTAAATCAGTAGCAGTGGGAAGACAGCTTTAAAAAACACGCACCAAAGTCAAGACTTACCGGTTAGCTGGTGTGTGTCCCTATACTGCTTTTTCTGTGAACACTCCATATTCTGGGAGACAAATATTAGAATTATCTTTAATAATTGGTATTAGAAGTCATCCATTAATGACTACTGTGTTTGGTTTTATTCTTTGCTGGCTTCTACTTTCAAAGATTCCTTTTCCTAAACTACTAGCACAGAAGTCTTCTCAGTCCTACTGTCTATTGACATTCCGGAGACTAACTACCCTGAAGTTAATTCCTCCCGTTTGAGTAAACTGCTTCGATTGGGGCTGTTAGCATTTACGTTCCTATTTCCTGAACAGTAGTCTTCTATGATGATTTTTTTTAAAGTTAATGTAGTATGTGTACTCTTCAATAAATTTAACAAATAATCCAGATAAATCTGGGAGGCTGCTAGTGAGTCATATGCAGACTAAACCAAAAATATTTCAATCCTGGGGTGAACACTTCTGGTGTCTGTGCCACTCTTTGCAAAGGGATCAAGTTCCCCAAATTAATTAGGAATTAAATTAACCTAAATTAAACTTTAGCATGAGTAACCCTGAAATGCACTGAGCTGCGCAACTGTTTCGGTAGCAGAATGCTTTGCAATATGGTCCTCATCTAAAAGCAACTATTGGCAAATATCAGTGCGTTTTTCCTACAGAAATACAGAATGCCACTACACGGTACGCTTGCTGTTGTCCAGAGAGCAGTCCTACAGTCTCTAATGTACTACTATCACAAGGATTTTTGACAATTAATCTTGTAACTGTGCTGCTAGAAGGAAAGTTACACAGCTGGAGCTGTACTTCTTAGTGGATTTAGGTAGAGAGCCTGCATTTTACACAATCATCTGCTGCTTTATCAGGTCCCTTGCCCAGTAACTGAGAGAACTGTTCAGCAATTTCTTACCTAAAATTTGCACTGAGTAGTTGCTTCAGGGGTAGTAAGATGTAATCGCTGTCAGTCAGGGCGCTACAATGGCTCTGTGCACATCCAAGAAAGAACTGAAATAATACTCTTTTTGCACTTTAAATATTTTGGTAGCTGTGAGTGATAGTGTACATCAGATAACGTATTAAAGCAATGCAGTCTGCCTTCCGTCCGGTTAGAAGGCCAGGTCTGCCAGGTGCCAGACATCCCTCTCCAGAAGAGAGGCCTCTAACTCAGAGAAACCTCCACCGAAGTGGCGGCCCTGATGCAGGGGTGAGGCAGAGAATACTCGAGCTTCGTAGTTTGAGATGCAATTGTTTCGGCAGTGAAAAAACCCTAAACAAACCACATACCATATTCAAAATAAGTACTGGCGAATGAGGTCTTTGCCCGAGTTGTTTTTTCCTCCTCTCTATAAACAGAAAAATCAATGGTCTTTGTTCTTTTATTGAAGAAAAAAGTACATTTTTCCCATATGGGAGGGCTAATGGGATAATCTGGTGCACAGCACAGCTTCGCCATGAGGGAGGCAGCCCCATGTGATCTTTATGAATGACAGTCTTCTCTTAGCCTCGCACAACACTGTTGGGGTGGAAAGTTCCGGGTGCTGGCACTCCTGATCATCGCTTTTCTGCGCATCTGTGGAACCCTGTGCGGCACTGTTTGAGCACGGTCCCAAATAAGGGTGGGACTTGAAAGTCATGGTTTTGTAATTGGCCGAACGGCTAGTGGCGTTGTAGTGCACTCTTATAAATTTGGTTGCAAAGTTAACTGTTTGGCCACTGACCGGTGCTGAGCCTTTCTGGGTTGCTTCTGAGTCACCAACATAGTGAAAACCGAACAATACCTGTGTGAAAAGTTAACAGTTAGGTATGTTTCCCTTGATTTCTGATCAGCAAGATCCAAAAGCCTTTACTCTGGTCTTCTGTGCATCTTTCTGAAAATGGAAGCATGTGAGGTCCTGAGAAATGAAAGGAAATAGGATAACCTTATGACTAAATTGTGACATGCAATGGATCTGCTGCCTATCATCCACAAAACCCCGTGCTGTTGTTCCACATATTGCCCCATTTATTCTGGCTATCGGCTCACAGCCTTTAAGAGGATCAGGATCATAGACTGCATGGACGCTACTTGGCTTCCAGGCCCTGTAGATCTTCTCAGCCCTGAAACTCTTGTACTGGAATGTCTCCTAGGTCACTCTGCAAATGGTGTGTTTGGTCTCCGAGAACATTCACAACCAGCAGCGCACACACACGCACTCCCCAGAGCTGCCTCTGGCTGTTTGGTAACTTCAGTCTTGGAACAACTGGGAAGAATTGTTAGTTCCTGCACCCTCCCTTACAGAAATTCTTTCATAAGGTCATCAACCTTCATCAGCCAAGGGCACATTTCCATCAACATCATGGTTATGGAGCTATCCCACCCTTTCTGGTAAAAATTTACAGTTTGAAATCCCACTAGCAAGGGAATTTTTTTAATTGGTTTGGGGTGTTTTTCTCTTTTAAAGGTACTGCTGAGGAGCTCCACATTCCTGTGCTTATTATTTGCTTTGCATCTCTTAAACTTTGCCACAATCCCCAAGGAAGAGAAACAATTCCAGGACACCATCTTGAGGAGAAGGAACCCAAACTTAGCTGGTTTAGATATATTGGATAGGCAGGCATATTTTTTGGCATCGCTTCAATCTCAGTTGGAAAACAATTTAAGAATCATCAGACTCTTGCTAGCAACCTCCACATTTGTTTTGGGTTAGATCATACGCACTCATTAGCAGAATGTACTTAACCCTGAACTACCCTGCAGTCCGATATCTGTGCCACTGTCATTGAGATCAACAACTACAGCAGTAATTATGCCCCAAACTCATAGCTTTAGAGCTGTTGTGTGAGATTTCATCCCTTGATTTTGAGGACTTGTCATTTTAGGGCCTAGAACATTTTATGGATGACTATGGGTGTAGAAGAGGGTGTGCTAGCAAAGTGTAAATCCATTAGTTGCATGGGGAAGATGAATAAGAAATGATTGCACACTGAACACTAATACAGGACCTTGTGAATATCAAATGAAAGAAGGTGTCGAGTTCAAGACAAACATAAGGAGGTGGTATTTCATGCTGTATGATTAAGCTGTAGAACTCTTGCAGCTGTTGAGTTTACATGGGTTCAACAGTGATTCAAAATGATAAATAATTCATTGAGGACTAATAAATTAAAAGAAAATTCCTCTGATTGAGAATGCGTGGTCTGGAAAGGTTATTCAGATGGCTACTTGTTTCCAGTCTTACAGCCTTTAGGAGATGGTTGGTTGAACTTCTAGTCCTGCTCAATTGAACATCTCCTTCAAGAGTCCTTTTTAATAGCCATCATTTTTCCTGTGTCCTAAGCTTTGTTGGCCAATGGCTTGGAGGAAGTACTCCTCCTTGGTATAACGTCTCTCACTGTGGTGACACTGGATTACCTGATGTTCTAGGCAATCCTTTCTGCGGGCTGCTAACGACTGCCGGACTTGCCCTGGCACTTGATACCAGTTTCCAAACTGCTGCATGCAGCTGAGTGATCAGGTTCACTCCAGTTTCTGAGATTTCCAAACTTCTCTGGGGCTGCTGACACACAGAGAGCTCATGTGCAGCGCAGCTTTACTTCAGTTCATCAGCAAGGGTGAAGAGAGCACTCCTGGACATGTCATTCTCTGGGCTCACTTGAAACAGTAGATGCCTCTTAAAATGGAAAACCACAAGTTTATTCTAGCAAACCAAAGGATTATATCCTGCATTGATTTACTTCTCTCTTTCAAAACTGAGAGCAAAGTTGCAGTGAGAGATGATCCTGGACTTCACCGAAACTGTTCTGCTTTAGCTGTTCTGTTGGTTGCCAGCTTGAGGACCTGGGAGTCCCCACACGCCGCTGGCCCTTGGGAGCACTCTGACTCTGTTCTCTCTTGGTTTGGAATGCAATTGCCTATGCCATATCTCCTCTCTCAAGCTAGTGTCAGTGCCCCTACTCAAAGGGAGTTTTAGAAATAGGGGGTGCACTGTGGTAACTTTAGACCTTCCGTACATCCACTGAGGTGCCAGCGCAGTACCCGAGACACTTCTCTCCTAGAGCTTCACTGACATTTTACTTCTGCTGCATGCTTTTGGGATATTTTTTCCCAGATTTAATGGCTTTCTTACCATTTACAGTAAGTGCTTAAGTGTCTTATGCAACAAGTTATAGATTATTATCATGAAACATATTCACTAACCAGATTTTTAGTAAAAGCATGATTTCTGTCTCCCTGTTAGGTCTCCATGGAGAATGCTCTTTCAATTCTAGCCTGAATTACTAGTTAGATTGCTTTTTCGAACTTCTTCCTTCCTGCATTCCACATTCTACCAAGTTTTGCAGTCTTGGGGGTGCAACTTAAGCCTTTGTGGTGTTATCGTTTTGTTTGGTTTTTTTTAATTTAGGATTTTATTTGAATTTCATCTAGACCAGAAGATTAACTTATGTGTGTGCTTTTTTATCAATACTTCTAATTTAGGGCTCAGACATCAATTTCCATGTTGGATGTCATGAGAGTCTCTTGTCACTTTCCAGAGGACGATAACCAAGGTTCATCAAATAGTAACCCTCAAAATGAAGATGGTTAGAAGCAGTAGCAGCCTTGCAAATAATTGCGCCCGCAATTTCTGTAGGTAGCCAAATGACCTAGAAACATGCAAACTGGATCAGGGGCTGTGTGCCGTGTTCAAGAGGCTGTGGAGGTGGAACTGCCCGGAGGGGCAAGAGCCCTCGCCACTCAGCAGCCTCCGGCAAGGGTCCTGCTGCTCCTGGCACCGCTGCCCTGGCTCGGCGTGTGGGCTCTGCAGAGCGAGCCTGTCTCACTGCCTATTTCAGGGTTTCACGACCTGCCTCCTGTTAAGTAAAGTCTGTAGAAAGGTACTGTTTGGAGTCATTTCTGGAGGAAACTTCTGGCATACACACCGAAGCTGTACAGGGGAGGCTGCTTTCAGATTATGAGTGTGTATATTTATCTTTTCTCCTCCTCATCTTCAGAGCTGCAGGCTTTTTATCAGAGGTTTTTTGGCTGAGGGGAACGGCAGGCTGTTTGGTTTGCTCCACCCGATAGAACCGTTCACTGAGCGCAGGGGAAGTGCCTGGCGCGGGCTCGCTGTAGCACTACAGTGAGAGCAGAGCTCACGCAGTGCTTGGCCGTGGCACGTGATGAAAGCGAATAGGTAACAATCGTTTCTGTTTATTTTAATGCAGGAACTAACAGCTGACAATTGGTTTACAAAAAGAAAAGGAAGTATTTTTTAACAACACCTTGTAAAATTTATGGAATTCATTGTAGAGGCCAAAAACATAAATGTGTTTTTGTGCAACACTTTGGCCTGCGAGTCAGATGATGAGAAATCATTGCACGAAATGGTAATTCTAAGGAATAATATTCACAGTTACCAATACACTGAGATTTTTATCTCCTCTGCTGTCCTGCTAAATTTGATTACAATCCAAATTATTCAGGAGGAGAAAATACTGAGCTTGCCCCTCAAACTGAAGAGGTGGAAGACAGCTCTAGACAATGCTTTAACAGTTAGAAATGCAAATTTAATAACCTGGGGACAACAAATAATTGCAGAGAGACCACCGAAAGCAGAGAGCTCTTAGTAAGTTGTTTCATGATGCATTTCTGCCTGCAGCTGTGAGAGAAGCAGGTCTGTGAACAGGGTGTCACACCAGCCCTATCTTTCACATGGAAGTGCGAAAGACACCTAAAAAGTCTGGAGGAGGAGAGGAGCTTTGGACTTTCTTTTCTTGGTAGTTTCTTGATAGTACATTGGCATCATTTTTTTCCATCAGTCTCTTGTCCACCCTTACTCCAAGTAAAGATGCATTTTTGTTAGTAGAGGATTTTTTAGTGTAGCCCATATTTGAACTGACTATATTTTGCAGTCTGTTCTTTACTCTTGACTCAGGACTCACAGTCTGTTCTTCTGCAGTGTGGTAATGAGATCTGGGATAACAATGTCAAGCTGTATCTAAACAATTGGATTAAAGGAAGCCCTTGGAATAGGACAAAGGTTGGTGTAACTTACTGGATCACGTGGCCAATTGCAAGCCAATTCCCTAGGGACAAAGTTTTTACTCCTGGCAGAGCTCAGCAGCTAGCTTTCAGCTTCTTTCATGATCAGCATTTTGTATCCAATGTTTTAAAATCTTTGGAAAATGCAGCATAAGGGAGATTGAAGGTGTTACCTTTAATTGGACTAACTTAAAAAATTAATATTGAAAAGCTTTCTCCAAGTTCTGTTGTTATTGACCCGATGTTGAGAATAGCTTGTGCTGCTCTGAAGGAGAAGAGGAAGGAAACATATTTTGCTTGGGGGAGGGCGGGTGTTGTTTGTGCTGTTTTTTTGGATTTGGGGGGGACAGAAGAGGTTGAATTTGTAGACAAAACTAAGGAAGAAGTCATGGAAAAAGTGGAGCAAGGTTAAATAACTTCCTGTAGCCACTATTACTTAGAAATAAAAAAAAGTCTGAGCATGAATAGGAAATATTTTCTAAGCTGTTTCTGCTTGTCGGTCTGCCTGTGCCACTTTGTTCACAGATCCAGCTGTGAAAGGATCTGTAGCCAGCTTGCAGATGTTGGTAACAGCATCATCACTCCCCTTTGCCTTGACCCTGGTTTTGAAAGAGATTCTCTGCCACTCCTGCCATGGAAGCTGAACTCATTGCCACGAGCATAACATCTGGCTTAAGGAACAAGACTGAGATGATAATAAGCATGAGTGGAAATCTGTTCGTCAGGCTTAAAACCAGGAAAGTCTGAAAGGTGGATGGACATTTATTTTTTGCTCTTAGTGAGGTTCTTTCTTTAATCATTGCTAATCATACTTAGCAAGTGACTGCCTTATTGAGTGGTATTGCAATTGCTTGCTTTGACCTCAAAATATTACTTTGTCATTCTTGCCTTTCTCTCTCCCTTTCTCCTCGGGAAATTAATGTTAGATAAGAGCGAGGTAGATTCTTTTCTAGCTTATTCATTAGCAGCAGCAGCAATGTTGTTAATTATGTTTTGATTGCAGAGTCTGTATTATGAGTGGCCAGAGAACACAGAATTAGTTTCAGATTTTCATAGCTAGAAGGTGGGAAAATCCTCCTTTGCTTTGCAGACTAAGCAGATTTACTCTGGAGATCATTGAGGCATAATAAACTGCAACTTTGATGCTTTTTCATTACGGCATTGCTTTCAATGCACAAATTTTACTGTGGGAAATAATGTAGCCCACCTCTCAGAGGACCCTATTCTCTTTTTCTACATATATCATCTTCTCAGCTTCAGCTGGTAGATTTTTCTTTTTTTTTCTTTTTTTTTTTTAGTCTTAGAAAAACTTAGTCAAAATACATTCCTCAGGAGCCCTTAACTAGCTTTTTGTGTCTTCATATGTTTTAGCATTAGCAGTTAGAAGCCTGTCAACGCCTACACACCATCACTGGGCAGCGCTCAGCAGCGAGCAGCTGGTTACTGTGCATCTTCAATGATGCCCCAAACTCATAGCAATGATGTCCCAAACTCATCACCCTTGAATGACTTCAACCTCTTTTTTTTTTTTTGTAATTTATTTAAATTTGCAGGAGGTTTTGCTTTTTATCAGTTAATAAACATTGTAGGTTGGTCTGTGAATGAAAATACGCGATTCATCCGTTAATAAAAACGCCACCCCAAGCTCATGAGTATGAGGGAGTGTAGCACTTCAGTCAATATGTTTATCTTAAACCCCTTCTCTCACCAACTCTTACCATCCCGCCGCACTGCGGTACCAGTATTTCTGACAAAACTGAAATGAAGATATCCAATTTGTCTGACACTTGCTTTTCTGACTTGCTGAATCTTCCGATAGTCGTCTTCACAGTCTGTATTGCATTTATTTTATGCTCTTTTGTTCCTTTCCAAGTGCATGTGGGGTTTTTGTTATCACTTGGATACGTTCAGCACTGGAAGAGTGGTTCTAATAACCAAATCTTACTCCTGGTGTCTATATTAAACTCCCTCAGGTCTTCCTCATGATTTCTTCTCAAGTCAGTTTACACATGTTCCTTTGGGCTTTTTGCATCAACACTTGATAAGTACTCTGTGTTGATAAAACATGATAGCACATTCCTGAAGGATCCCTGAAAGCACACTGCACACATTGCATTGCACAGAAACAGACAAACCGTGTTTGAGATGATCTTAAGCAGGGCAGACCCTTCTCAGCCCTGATTTCCTTAGAATTTCGTGAAAACTTGAACGTCTGATGAGGAATTTGAGGTGGAACATGACACGATAACTTTTATCCGAAGTTTAAGGTTAAGTGTTCATATCTGTCTTGCCCTTGGTAGTTAAAGTGAATTTCTTGATTTTCTTGCTTTTCCAAATCTGTCAGTGGGATCTTTTGAGTAATTGCTCAGAATAACAAAATGGCAGTAGAACATTAGTACTAATTTCCTTTGCTGGGACATTTCCGAAAGGGGAGTGTACCGAGAGAAAACTTGCATGTCAGATCTGCAGCTCTGTGTCTGAGCCGTGTGGAGTCGGACCAGAGGAAAAGCAGCTGTCTATTGGCTTTGAACACGATAAATTCTGGAGTAAGCTGTACTGAGTGTATGTGAGGCAGTTGCACATAATAGGAAATATCAGACTATTTAATTCTGATAAATTTCAAGGAGTAAGTGAGTGAAGAAATAGAAATAGGTGCAAGAAATATTTTTAAAAAACAAATGCAAGTAGGGAGAAAAACAGGCAAGGATTTAAATATATCATAAGCACATCACAACTAAGTCATTTGATAAAGGAAGAAGTGACTGATGTAGCTCAAAGATTTGATGGTACAAAGGTGCCTTTACTTGAAATGATGAAAGGAAATAGGGCAAAAATCAGAATATTCAGGATTATTTACAATGTAAAGAGAAGGACAGTAATAAAAAAGGCTGAGTAAATTCTGCAGAGAATTAAAAAATAAGAAATGGCTTACAGTGTAGGGGGGAAGAGTAAAGAAATCATTACTAAAAGGAGAGTCAACTAGTAATCTAAAATGGATGAGCTACTGAACTGATTTCATAAATGGGCATTTACAAAGGGAAAAAAACAGAGCAGCAGATAGCCTATTCATAACTAATGAAGACATTTCAAAATGTGGGATGGTAATAGAATACTTGGAAAAGATGACTATAAATAGAAATCCAGTTCTGTGTATAATATGTGTCCTTTAACATAAAGAAATTAATTATAGTTTTTTGCAAAACATTGAGAATTAATTTGGAGGATAATAAACTGCTGAGATAGCCAGGGATTGCAGAATCCATACAAGGCACTACTCCTTTCCTTTTCCTCCCCTTAGGAAAGGGGTTCAAGTTAGTATGACCCAGTACGTAGAGGTGTGATTCTGCGCTGCCTCCCGCAGAGCGCCTCACAAGGAATCTCGTTCTGCAAATTAGCTAGGAGTACCTCAAAATGATGGGCTCCTCAAAGTAGTAAAGCTGATGCACTTGGACACATGTCTGTGCAACTCTGCTGAAGTGCCTTCTCTTCTGAGACGGAACTGCCTGGACGTTTGTTCTTTTTAGTGAACATTGATGATTCTAGGTACTTAGTAAAATAACTTATTGCTTAAGGTGTGGTGTTCCTCTAAGTTTGGATCAACTAGGTTGGATCTATTGTCAGCGCATCTTCAAAAGAATTAGAGTCTACTCAGTCACAATAACGTAAAACCCACCAAAACTATCAGGTTAGTTGCATTACATTAAAGAACATGAGTTTTGCACGTACAAGAAGAATTTTTTTAAACACCTAGAATATAGTAGGTGCCACACCAAAAATAAGTAAAAGGTTCTTGCTGGTAGCTTCTAATCAAGGATTATGTTGTTTGACATGCACAGATCAGAGAGAAATAGTGACAGTGTCACAGAATTCTGTTAAATTGTATGGAAAATTCTCAATGATTTTTATATTAATTTTGGCAGGCAAGATAGCAAAAGTAAACTCAGAAGGAGCTGAATGATGTGAAGAATGAAAATGTGTAAGATGTGACACTACAAGCCTAAGATTTTCCCTGTGCTACTATGTAGAGCACACAGACAAAAAAATAAATCATGGAATTAGTGCAAAGCACTGGCAGTTAGAAAAATGAGGGAACAGTTGCTGTGAGATTAGTAAATGTGGGTCCCGGGCAATACCATTTCTAAAATAATTTTTTCTAGTGAAGTTGTGTTTAAGGGCTGGAAGTAATGATTTATGAAGAAATATGAAAAGAATTAGATACATTTAACTTGGCAAAATAAATGAAGAGTGTTGTACTTGTCTACAAGCATATGAAGAGCATAAACAAACTATAGAGAAGAATTCTTTGGACAGGACCTAAGGAATGCAAATGAAATGTATTGTGATCATAATATGAGAAGGAAAATGTATCTCAGATATCAGGTAATATCCTCCATTAGCAAGATTTATGAGACCTATCAGGATAGGAGTATGGAGGAAATGATGGAAAGTCCATTGACTCAGTCAACTGAAATTGGATTAGGAGATGTAGAACAGTTCAGCCCTGAAAAGGAAATTGTCATATGTGTAACAAACATTTCAGACTATAGTAAAACCATGGCACAGCTAAGCTGTATTTCAAAGTTTTCCCTCGACTTCACTGATGCAGAAGTTCTACCTTGGTGTAAGAATTCAGGTGTACAGTCACTGAGCCAGTGTGCCTTGGGCATGCTAAGCATGGGCTTCTCTCTCAACTGAAGTTCCATCTGAATTTTGTAGCCATGAGTCTTCATAAATGATACTATGGTCCTACACTCCTTCACCCAGTGAGTGTCCCTAGAACCAGTCTGCAGAGAAACTGGGGACAGAAGATCTTTATCTTGCTCTACTTTCTAGCTCCCAGGTACTTGCATAGAGGTCTCCCAGGCCCTCAGGCTCACTTCAGAAGCTCAAGAGCATTGAGTCTGGTTGCCTGGCACTGCTTCAGAAAACTCTGGCTCTGGTTGTCTGGTGATAAGCCTAAGTGGTAGACTTGGAAGTGGTCCCATTCTTTTTCACCTTCAGCAACTTGCTTTCAGGAGTCAGTTGCTGCCAGGGCTGAAGCAGACTGATGGTTTCACATCTAGGACCAAGTGTTTCTTTGGCACTGCTCCATATCTTGTATCGTGCTCAGCACAAAAGAACTTCTGAGTATTTATTGAGCCTCTCTGCAATTGGCTTCATCACAGGCTCCTGGTCAGGACTATTGTCATAACAGCAGGTTTTATTTAGATTCCCACCTGAGAACACGGCTGCACTGTTCAACTCCTGGAAACTTTGTGTGGTAGTGGTCGGTCAGGTTTTGTCCCCTTGTAGCCCTTTCTTAAGCAATGCTGCCAGTTCACTTCACCACGTTACCAAGGCTGTATGCTCAGCCTTGAGTAACTTGCCGCGTTCCCTTCAGGGAATCTGAGACAACCATGCGGAACTTTGTAGAAGAATTTTGAAGAATGGTTGTCCTTTAAAGGCCCCTTGTGGATCTAGATCAGTGGTCTCCAAGGTGGGATGCACAAGGAAATACATTGGAGTACAGGGGGAAAATATGGTTTTGTACAGTTAATAAATATTTTTTTAAAAAATTAAAATAGTGTTTATTTCATCCTTATCCTTTTTAATTTCTATTTTTGTGTATGTTTTATGAAGTATATCAAACAGTAGTACATATATATATATAAAAATAAATGTACACATATGGGGGTGCATGCTTAACTTTTTTTTTTTACTGAGGGGGGGCACAATCAAAAAAGTTTGGAGACCGCTGACCTAGATGTTCAGAGAAAGTGAGGATGATGGCCATGGCACACAAGTTCTTTCACAAAATGCATCCTAAGGACTGATGTTAACCTTTTAAGAGGGAATATGGTGTAAAGGAATGGAAAAAAACCCTAGGCAATGCTGCTGGGAAGGTCCGTACTCCTTGTATCGTCATGTAAGTGCAAGAACTCTTCCTCGCGTACGCCAGGGTGTGTTTTAGCCTTACCGAAGTCCGCAGCTGCTGCGTAGTTAGGCAGTACGACAAACCCTGCCTTGTCTTCCCGGTTCCCCGTGTCTCTGCTGGTCCCGAGCCACGGGTGCGGGCAGCCTGGTTTCCTGCCCGCCTGATCTCGTTCCTAGGCCTAGCTCGAATGAGGCAGCCGTGAGTCCTGCAACATCCGTGCCCAGCAAAGGGCACAAAATGCAGCGGGTTCCATCCAGGGGCTGGCGCTGCCTCTTCAGCCGTAGCTGGTGACCACAGCCACAGCCTGATCACTCCGAACGTTAATGTACAGTACGTAAAGGTCTGGCTTCATACTGGCTGGTCCAGTGGCCCTGGACTGCGGCAGCAGACTTGTTTATAGGGACATCGCCACGGCCCTGGTTGGCCTGAGGCCTTCTCAGGAGCCTGAACGTACTAAGTGAGGAGAAGTGGAAGCAGTTTTTGAGCTGGCCGGTCTCTGGCTGCAGCCCGGTGCTTCGCGGGGCTAGTAACAGAGCCAGGTCTGGGCAGTTCGTCTTGCACAGTGCAAATGGCACGTACCTGTTGCCAAAGCTAGCTGCTGCCAGATTTCAACCCTTCACTCCAAATTAAGATGTTAGAGCTTTCCTTACCTATGATAAGTCATTAAATATCACTCAATTACCCTTGTATTGAGCCTTTTTTTTTTTTTAAACTCAAGCTTACTGTACTGAAAGGCATCCTGTCTTGATTTGAAGATATTAAAAGATGAAGAATCCTCCTTCCTTTGATAGGGCAGGGTTTTTTAATGTCTAATCATTCTCACTATAAAACTGTGCCTTATTTCTAATTTAAACTGGTCTGGCTTCAGCTTCCAGCAATTGGTTCTTGTTATGCCTTTCTCAGCTAGATTAAAGAGCCCTTTAGGACCTGGTATTTTCTCCCTTTGAAGGTACTTATACATCGTAATCAAGCCATCTCTTGATCTTTTTAATAAACTAAACAGATTGAGCTCCTTAAGTCTTTCGTTCGGAAGCAGTTATTCCAGTTCTCAAATAATTTTTATGACTCTGCACAGTCTCCAATTTTCCTGTGTCCTTTTTAAAACGCGGACAGCAGAAACAAAGGCACTCGGGGAATCTACACTCAACTGTGTGTCCAGTTTTCCTAAATCCTCTAGGTTCTCTTATTTCCATGGTATGGTTTCCCCAGTCTGTAGAAGACTCTTTTTATTATTCCTAGAAACTATGACTGCTAACATCATTTGTTCCAGGCGAGCCAGAAGTGCTCCAAGACAGGTGGTCTAGCACCAAAAAAATGTAATCCTTATCAGAATTTCTGTCCCATTGTGGTTTTAATTGTAACTCAAATTTATTTCATCTGAGAAAGACAGGGGATACAGTTTATTTTCTGACTATCCTGGCAAAAGTGTCTGTCTTACTTGACCACAACCTGTTTAATTCTATCACTCGTTCTGGAACTCCAGTCTTTTGGAAAGGCTGTGACAGAGAAGTGGCATTTTTACTGGTTCTCTGAAACAATGCTAGCCAAGGAAATAGTGTCAGGTGTCACTGGGAGAGAAAAACAGCTTGAAGAAGCCCGAAGTGTAACTCAGCAACTTCGTATGACCAGTGCTTTCAGCCTGGACGGCTGCCGCCTCTTTCCGAGCGACCCGGCAGAGCAAGCCCTGCATGCTGCTAGACAGGCTCTCTGCACCCCTTCTCCCTGGCACCGATACCATATATCCACCCCGCAGTATGTTGTTTTGAGGGCCTGTCAGCTTCTCGCATTGATATTAGATAAGAACATTTGGTTTCACTCACATTTGTGTTAAATACAGATGAGATATTTATATAATTGCTCCACCTTTTCTGATGTTTACCATTGTTTTTTTTTCTTCCCCGTCCTTTGGTTTGAGTGTGGAGATACCATGTGTGGTTTGGGAAATTCTGAGCAACAAACGGAGGGAGCACTTAAAAGTACCTGTGAGAAGTACCGTATCTGCGTCCTGTTGCTTGTGCCCTTTGCCGGGCTGCTGCTTCTGGCCGCTGCCTGGCCCCAGGCACCGGGCTGGAGGGACCTCTCCTCTGATCTGTGTAACTGTTCTTACATTGGTTTTGCCCTCTTGTATGAACTATTTTAAATTATTAGCTTTTTGGAGCTGGGATCTTTCTGTATTTTACATTCTAAAATGAGAAGAACTTGAGCTGTCTGGGCCTTCAGAAATCGCTTGCTTTGGTCTTTTTTTTAACTGAGCCTGTTTAGTTTCGCAGAGGAAACGGAGGGTTCTGCAGCCCTCCGTAAGTGATCTAGGTGACCAAAATGTTTTTCTAGTTGAGGCAATGGTCTCAAAAGATAATACAGATGGGCAGCAGCAGCACTGGAGGACCCAGCTCAGGAACTGCTTACTCTCCTTTAACGAACACAGAAAGCTGGATTCTTTTGTTCAGGGAACGGTGCTGTGTCTGAGGATTTTCTAAAACTGTCTAGTACTGCTTGTAGGACTCAACCATTGCTTTTTGGGTTTTTTCCTGCAGTGTATTTGTATTTATTAAGGTGATGCTGGATGACACCCTATGCCACTCCCCAAAAAGGAAATCTTTGCAGGTGTTGCCTTGGTGAACCACAGGATTTCTGTTGAAATCCACTCGTGCCCTTTTGGTCTCTTCTCCTCTCCTGTTCTTGTTATTAATCATAGTTATCTTCTGCTGAGCATAAGAAAATGGGAGGCTTCATTTGGGGTACACTGTGTTGACAATATTAGGCCTTTTTTCTGTTGTATCAACCAACTCCCAGGCTCTGAGGTCTTTATCCTTGCAATTATCTGCAAGGTAGGCAACAGCTATTCCCCTCATTTTAAGACGGGGAGGAGAAGCCGAGGTGCGGGAAGCTTCGGTAGGTCAGGGCTTGAGCTCAGATCTTCTAAACCTGGGGTAATTGTGCCTCCCTTCTGTTCCGTCTTTAAAAAATAAAGCACATGTGTTAGTTCTAAGAATCGCTTTCATCTTTCCTGAGCTGCCTGCAGAACGTCCGGCCCCCGAGCGGCGCTGCCGCTGCCGCTAGCAGTTGCACGAGGGCTGTTGGGGGCTCAGGCCCGCGGTTATAAAACATGGAGGAAACCCAGCACAGCCGCCAGTTCGTGCTAAAAGCAGCAATCGCGTTTCCCTTCCGGGCTCCGTGTAACTTCTGCGGACCGGGCGCGCTCCCCTCGGCCGCCCTGCCGGCCCCGGCCCGCGGGGAGCCCTGCGGGGCACCGAGCGGGCCCCGGGCCCTGCTCCCGG
>VWZZ01005067.1:141214-206828 GCA_013399095.1 Psophia crepitans | reverse complement strand
AACCTGGGGCGGGGCGGGGGAGGCAGGAGAGAGTTGGTGACAAACTGCCGCGTGCGGCTGGGGACGCGATGGGTTTATTGGTGTTGCGGGGGGAGGGGGAGGCTGAGAGGCAGTGAAAACACAATTTGGCCTAAAATTGAATTTCTCTGATAAGGAATTTCAGAAGCGGCTGCCTCATTCACTGTGCGGCCAAATAATCATATGCGCTTTAATAATCTTTATTTTACAGGAGTACGTTGCCAGGGCAACAGAGTGTAAGCAGGGGAGCAGCACCTTGCAGATCACAAAGGCAAATCTGCAGAAGGAAATTTCCGCCGGTTTCTCTCTCCCGTTTGCAATGTAATGACGACTTATTTTTCATGCACTGAATTAATAATCTTATTGAAAGATCCTTTCCCCATTTCTCTTATTCTTGTCTGTCTGAGCGTGGACAATGGCAAAAACCTGGAATTGTCGAGCCCACTGGGCTACGCAAACTAACAGATGTAATATGTTTAGCATTTTTATGTAATTACTTTTTATTGCTGTTTTACCCCTTCTTCTATTCCTCCCTGGTTAGTTGCTGCTTCCTTTCCATTCTGGCCCAATCGGGTGATAGTAAGGGGCTGGGGGAGAGTTAGTAATTGACTGCATTAATCGGAAATTATTAGTTGAACGTATTTTCAAGGGTGGGGGTTGGTTGCAGAAATAGACCTTTTAGGAAGGGATGAATTGAATTATGGCCGATGCAATAATGAAGCCTCTAGGCTGTAAGCCGTAGAGAGGACAGTCGTCTTCACAAAGGGTTTAGTGTTATTTATAATGGGCTCTGCTCTCTGGGTGAAAAACAATATGTTGCCCTACTGACATCCACTGGATGTGGGCGTCTCGATTAGCTGGTCTGAAAATAAGCTGGTTTGGTATGATTCAAAATGAAAACTTCTGAAGACCTTCGGTGTTGGTTAGGCTGAGAGCGGGAGCATCGCTACCAAACCCTTGGTAGGGCGCAGTTTGTGACAAGTCTGTATCTTGTAAACATTTTGCCTCTTGTTCTCTTTCCCAAGGGCCAGAGCTCCGGAAGGAAGCGTGGGAAAAGCAGTAGTTGTAGGCTGGAGGCGGCAGGGGGGGGGAAAAGGTTCTCTGAAATTAAGTACAAAACCCGGTTTGTCTCACTGCGGCTGACAAATTCCCAGAAATGCAGAACAAAGGCTGTCACTTCAGCTCAGCTGTCTGTTGTATTGCAGCTTGGCCAGGTCTCCTGCAGGCTCCAGGAAGCAGTAGAACATCTGAATACGTGGTTTTGGTGCGCTGACATGGCAAGGCTGCGGAGAAAGACATAGGGATGGGGTTTTGCAACCTCATCTGCGAATGTCGTGCTTTAGGCGTTTGGATTCAGGCTTTTCATTGCTACTGAAAGGAAACCTTTCTTTAGAAAGCTAGTTCTTTAAAAGCCAGTACATAGATTTACCTCTTCTGCATCCCATGAAACAACGAGTGTATATAAAAGCCAAGTAGCATTTTCACGACAGGATTGTTTCCTGCCAAGTAGTACTGGTTCTCTCTCAGCTAGCGTCCACCAGGTTACTCTGAGCAGGGCTGTTCCTTGAACTAGGATTTCATAGACCAGTAAAAACTGGTCTGAGGCATGTTGCAGAAGTCGCTGCAAGCTGGCCTAAGCAGCACGCGGTGCCCCAGCAGAGAGCCGTAGTAAGGGAAGACTTGGAGGGAAGCGCTCGGGCGTGGGAGCAGTTGCGCGCAGGGCGTTCTCAGGGAGCTGGGCATCCGTCCCGTAACTTTGCTCCACGTATTTTCTTGTGTCTCCAGGTTCAGGATGTTTGCAGTCCGAGGGAAGCATTAATCATAAGGCTCATGGAGTCTCATTATCACTAATGTCTAATCAGGCACACAAACAAAAAACAATCAGAGTTCTGAGGCCCAATTAAAATTCTGTTGTTTTCTTCAAAAAACAGGAGAGCATTTAGACCTTAGAGACCAGTAATCGTAGAGCAGTCTAGCTTAAGGTAAAAAGGCACGTGATTTCTGTTCGAAGAGTAGGATGAGCAGTTAATATTACATTGATATGCTATGTTTAAATATTTATAAACCAGGTGTAGGGATGTTTTACTATCACTAACACAGCTTCAGCTTTATTTGTAAAATATTTGCAGTGCTAATTGTAGACAACATTGTGTCAGACAATGCTGTGATATAGAAATGACTCAGCTATAAGGTTACGAAATACAATAATGTATATTAAGTGTATATATATAAAATACAGAACCATATATATTATATATAATATGCAAGTACATGTAATTATTCATTCGTAGTTTATGAATGCATGCGTAGATTAAGTCGTTTAGCAACAAAGACCATACATTCAAGGTTGTAATAAAAAGAAAAAAAAGTCCCTCTTTTTTCTGAGGAAACATATGTCAGGTTTCATCTTCCTGCTACTAACCAAAGGAATTAGCAATGATTTAACTACTGGTAAAGGTTTTATCTTGTTAGAAAACTTAATGTCAGAAGTGCATAATGCTGAACTGTCTCATTTCTAATATGGAGGCATACGGTATTTTCTACAGTGATTTTAGTAATTTCTCCCTTTTTTTTAAACAGACAAATCTGATTACTGAAACAAGTATTTAGCTAGCCTGTGCTTTTCTTATGAGTTATAAAACATTCTGCTTTTGATAAAGCAGAAAAGGCTTGATTATTTATAAAACCTTTTTTATTTACTATAAAAGCGCATGAGCACAGGTAGCTTAACCAATGATAAGTAGGAGCTAGCTGGAATTGCAGTGAAGAAAAGTATTTGAAAGTATGTGGAAAATTGTGTGCTCTGTGCGATTCTGACATGCTGAGGTGTCTTCATGGGGGGGAGGAGGCTGAGTCTATGAAGAGACACTTCTGTTTTTGGTAGGACATGATTTTTACATTTTGGCTTCAAAACTATCGCAAAATCATAGAATCACAGAGTGACAAATTGGTTCGGGTGGGAAGGGACCTCCCAGCCCACCCAGTGCCACCCCCTGCCATGGGCAGGGACACCCCCCACCAGCCCAGGCTGCCCAAAGCCCCATCCAGCCTGGCCTTGAACTTATTTTCTTCCAAAATATGAAGAGCGAGTAGTTGAGATAAATTTGTTTCCTCCCTGCTCCCATCCTTCAGGTTGTACTCATGAAGCTTTTGCACGGTGTGTGGGTGTAGGGAGAGGGGATGAACACGAAAGCTGGGGTGCGAGATACCAGCCTCGTCTGTCTTTTGTCCTAAAAACCTGGGATCCGCTTCATCTTGGAAATTATTTTAACCATGATGTTTCTTTGGGCTCCCATAATATGACAATTTAACTTAGATGGACTTTAGGCTCTCAGAAACAGGTCTATTCAGAAAAGGACTGGTTTATTTCTATAGCTATATGCAGAGAGGAACGATGGAGAAAAGTCCTTCTCTGCATCTACGTTTCTATTAGCACAAAAGCTAGGGAATGAAGGAGTAGCCTCTTACTTTGACAGTGACTGTGGAAAGATCTTACCCTTCTGAGGTCTTCAGATAGCTGGAGACAAAGTTGCCATGGTCTGAGGAAAGCCAAGGAGCTTCTGGAAATCTCAGATAAGGTTGACAGTGCAAGATCTATCCATCACTCAGATTTACATGAAGTCAATGCTGCTTTGACTGACATTTAGGAATTTTGTTTTTATTTGGTATTAGCTGGCTTCTGTTAGATCTCAGAGCTCTTCTCCTCTAAGCTATGTCCAAGGAAATTGTAAAAGTTTTTGTCTTCTGTGCAGAACCACATTTCACAGAAACTCTGCATGTGGCTTCAGATTAAAAGACAGAGAGGTGTGTGTGTGTATATATATATAATCTAGTAAAAGCAGTCATCTTCGGTGAAGCCTACAGGCAGGTAGCTGACCACAACCGGACTGGACCACAGAAAGAGCTGTGGGACCAGGTAATGAATTGCTGACTGCCAAACACTGGAAAATATTTCTCTTTTTCTGTTGGCCTAGGAGATTGCGTTCTGGACTTCTTGAAGCAATACTGGGCAAGCAAACTATTTACTGGAGCGTCCTCTACACTTGTTAAATCTTTTTTTTCTTTCTGTTTCAATCATAGTAAGTTTTAAAATGTAGGAAGTCAAAAGGATTATTATCTGTTCTTTGTAAGAATCCATGGGGAAGCCCAAAGTCTGAGGCAAGGTGGCAGAATCTGTACTTGCCGTCGGTGGAGCAGTAGTTGTTCACCATTCACAGACCATCACAGTGTCTGCACTGATTTTTCTATGTTCCTTAGAAACAGTAGGATAAAATTTTGGTAAGAAATCGAAGCCCATGGCTTAAATACCCATGATGTTTCTAGCACAAAATCTGGGCAATTTGCTTTCCCCTTCCTGCTAGTTTGTATCCTGCTGCCTTTTGAAATGGAAACTCTTCTGACCCCATAACCCCTGTGTTACTCTGAATAAAACTCTTTTTAATTGTGTTTTGAAGGAGCAAGCAGGGAGCTCCCACACTACTAATCAGCTTTGCTGGTTTGGATATGTATCTCCAGGATTCATGTTGGCAGAATAACTGGATATAATTGCAGCTCTGCATCAGTGATCTAATGCTTAAGAACTTTAAAGGTGCAGGTCTTAATTTCTATGCGCGTATTATTGCGGCGTGAGACCGGCTCCTGCGTACTCTTCCCCGCCTGGGGTACTGCAGGAGGATGTGAGCAGGCACCGCGCGCGGTGCTGGAGGAGAGCACAGCCTGTGCTAGCACGCTGCCGCTCCGCGAGGCTCCTCAGCTTGGGCATCGCATTAACACAGCCACGCGATTTTGGGTGGGACCTTTCATGCCTTTTCGCGTGCAGGGCGTGATGTGGAAACGCAGGCGATCTTTATTGCCTGGTGCCTTTTCACACAATTAAAAAAATAAAACACAAAACCCGTTCTAGCTAGAATCTGAGATTTGTACTGGTCATTAAGTGGGCCTGGCTCATTTAAATGAATGTTTTTAGGGGAGACCTGTCTTTAAGCTGTTTGGGGGCATTTACAGCTTCGATTTGAAGCACTGAACAGCTGCCTTCCAGTGCCGAAACCTCAGCAGCTATGATGGACTGTCCTGCTGAAAGATCCCTCCTTTGTTTTAGGAGGATGGCAGTGAATCAATTTCGACTCCTGCACTGCAGAAGCTACCACTTTGGCAGATACTCGTGCATTGTACCTCTGCTCCTTACCTCGTTTGCCTTCTCAGCTTTCTCAGAAAGCAGAAACCTTGCTTTAGCTTCTTTACGTTTTAGTATAAATGTGTTTAACATCGAGGCTTGCCCCAGCCGGCACCCGCGGGCAGTCGGTGCGCAGAGTCATCTTCAATTCACAGACGCTTGTTCACAGCTCTGCTAATGTTTGGCCTTCAGCATTCCAAAAGTAGGAATGCCACTTAACCCGAGTCCTGGCTCCCTGTTACTGTTTGATCAGTAACAGCAATGCGGTAACTGCCTCGGACAAATGACTGTACTAAGAACACTCCCAATTGCCCTGTAATAAAACTGCTATCCTCCCTGAAAGCGAAGATGAGGATAGAAAGGGCAAGTATGATTGGAAGGTCAACAAGTTTGAGCACTGACAGAATGAAAGAAACAAATTATAACGCTGTGGACATGATGCTGAAAACGCCCTGCGTCTAATTCCTGGCTCAGCTAGAGCCCAGGTGCGTCAGCTCGAGTGTCTCGCTGTCCCAGTTCCATGGGAGACGATGCAGATCCCAGCATCCTGGCAGCCTCTGCGTGGCCGATTATTTATACATCGAACTTCAGTACTGGAGGTCGTTCACAGAAGCAGACTGGAAGCTGCTGGGCATCCTGATGCCATCGGCTCTGTGTGAAGAGGAAACCCGGTGCTGTGTGCCAGCGAGGTGTCCGGTCTTCAGCCTCCCTTTCCTGGCCTAACGCCCGGTGCAGGTCCCTCCGCGCGCTGGGTCACCGAGGCGCCCAGTGCACCTGGCTCGGGCTGCACTTGCCTCAGAATTTGTCTCTTAATAAGGTGCAAGGCGAAACTATTTCCAGCGTGCCCTCAAATGAGGTAGGAAACTAGAAGCATCTTACAGCTGTTTAGTGTCATCTTGTGCATTTGTCCCAACGGGGGCAGTGCGGCAGAGCTGGCTGCCGTGCCTCCTCCCGCTCGCACCAGCACCGCGGGAACAATCTGCTGGCTTAAGCAGCCAAGTTGTGGAAGTTTTATTTCCTTTGGCTAAACCTTTTACTTGCTGTGGTGAAATAAGGATAAAGGCAAACTTGAGGGGGCTTTTGCCGTCTTACAGTTTTGCTGACCCTAAAGTCTTTTAAATCATGAGGATTTTTAAGAGGCTGTTTGTCTTTCGGATTTGAAACCGTTAAGATTATGATAATTTTAGTTGTAGGGTGGTTTATCTTTTTTCTGTGGTAAACTTCCAAATCCATCTCTGTGTCTACACAAGAGTCTTGTGTTTCCTGTACGCTTCCAGGACCGAAAGTCTAAATACAAACTCTTCTGATACTGGGCGGCGGGATGGTTGTGCCTGTGAACCACAGCCCACACGGGCTTTGAAGGAGCCGGATGGAGTGCCCAGGTGTACGCCTGCGGAGCAGAGGGGTTGAGATGCTTTTGGGAAGTGGGGCACGGAGAAAGAGGCAGCAGTTGGTGGAAACAGAAACATAATGCAGAGAAGATCTGAAAGGACAGATGTGTTGCCTTGGCTTGGCTCCCCCGTGGGACGCCAGCGCCCAACTCGCGCCCGGGCGGGTGCCCCTTCCTTGCATGTCCTGGGCGAGTGCCGCGGCCGGCGGGGCGAGTGCCGCGGCCGGCGGGGCGCCGGGCTCTTGCAGTCTGCTCAGCTGCAGCCGTGTCATTTCTGCAAGGCATTCAGTGCTCGTCGGAGTAATGGCTTGAACCTGACTGCTTTATGTTCCAGGTACTACTTTGACCCTTGGGCTGTAGCATCAGCCCAGCGATTATTCAGTTTCTTTTATGAAGTGCCTCAGCGCCAACAGGAAAGAGCGCAAGACATCCCTGAGCAGCCTGCTGTTCAGAGTGCTCATCTGGGATGTACGGTCATGGCAGTGCAGGGCTTGGACATAGATCTTTTGCTGTCCCATGGCAGCTCTGACTGGCTGGATAGTGCAGGGTTTTCTTCAGTAGCAATTAATGCCACAACCTTTGGGCTTTTTCTTTTTGTATTTGTTTGCACAGGTCGGTCATTTAAAATCTTGATCTGCTTTGCTTTATTACGCCAAAGTATGCCTGAAATACTGCAGTACACATCATCACTTCTAAATGTGAAGTGTCTGAACAAATGAGTTTAAGAAAACCATGTGGTACAGACTGTAGTATGGGAAGTTTCATGGGGGAAACTGCAGAGAAAAGGTCTTAGCGATCCAAGCTTACTCCAGCAGGAACTGCAGGAATCTGCGCAAAGCTGGGTCCGGTAGAGTTTAGACCTGGTTAACCAGCAGCCCCTTTCAAGCTGCAAGAGGAGCACATCCATGCTTTTGCTTGAATATCCAAATCTTGATGATTGTACTAGAGAAATGAGATCCCCTTCTTACTGTCATATTCTTACCCCAAAAGTGCTAACGCAGGATGTGATTCCTGTCAGAACTCTTGAAACTGTTTCTGTGGCATTGCTCTTAAGAAATGTTTTCTGAATCATTTTTATTGCAGGGTATCCTGCAGACCTTGCTGTCTGTTTCAAGAGCACCTCCTGAAATGAGGCATTCCTAGGTAACTCGCTGTTCNGCCCAAGAAGTGGGTCTCTTTTAGGGCAGGATGGAAGCAACCATTTTCTTAAGTCACAGAACCCCAGACTGGTTTGGCTGGGAAGGGACCTCCCAGCCCACCCAGTGCCACCCCCTGCCATGGGCAGGGACACCCCCCACCAGCCCAGGCTGCCCAAAGCCCCATCCAACCTGGCCTTGGGCACTGCCAGGGAGCCAGGGGCAGCCACAGCTTCTCGGGGCACCCTGTGCCAGGGCCTCAGCACCCTCATTGTTACCGTGCTTGGTCTATTCAGGAGCTGCAGAGTTACTCTGATAATTCGTGACAGCGAGGGCAGCATGCTTTTCCGTCAGCTGCAGCTGAAGGAGAGGCGGTGGCTCTCAGGGAATTTTGACTCTGTGGTATGAAAACCTTGCAGGTCAGTTGGAGAATAATGTGTCACACACTTCCCGTTTTGATGCACTAGTCAGGAAGAATGCAAAAGATAAAGATCAGTGGCAAAGCGTGGTTAGGTGGATCAATAAACCACAAGATGTTTCGGATTCTGGAGCAGTAAGAAACAGTGCGGCTGTGCGAGGGCGGCATTGGAACGGTTGGTGTTCACCGCTGTGTCACAAAGAGACCAGCAGCTGGAGGCTGTTCGTGTGCCTGAGTGTAGGTACAAAACTCAAAAGTAAGGAAACAGGAGCAGAATGCCTCAAACTGAATTGTCAAGGCCACAGAAAAGTGGATGGGGGCAGAAAAGGAAATGGGACCCCAGCACATCCTTAAAAGTACTTACTGTCAGGCGAGATGGCTGTCTTTGCTGAAGCTTTGCCCTTTGCTGTATGGGATGACTGAAGGAAAAAAAGGCTCTAAATATAAAATATTCCATTCTTCCCCTCTGCTCTGTTCCTAGATTGACCCTTACTGATGTTCTAACTTTAAACAGAAGTCCCTAGCGAAAGGAGGTCATTCAGTTTTGCATTGGCCAGGTTCACGTTCTGGCTGTAGGTGGAGGAACGTACGTTGCTTCATGTGAAGACCCACTTTGTGACTCGTGGCATCGAGTGGTGACCAGTACTCGGGTTCAATACCTGCAGCCATTGCATTTTTTCAAAGTTACCAGCACTTCCAAGGAGGGAAAGGTCATGCCAGGATGCTCTTTTGCTTTGAGAGAGGTGACTCGTTCTCAGGAGCATTTAGGCTTCCCAGCCTTTGCTAGTACTGCGGGTGCTTAGGGTAACGGGTAACGGTTCAAAGGAGAGGCTCTGGAATTTTGTGACTTTTGCCTTAAGTTTTAAGATAAGGTAATTTTAGAGTAAAACAGAAGCTGCCCCTGCATTCAGCTAGGATTCAGAATGGCATTGGTGCAGTTGCAAAAAGGCCACAAGCTGTTGGAGTGCCTCCTGGGCTGTGGGTGATGGGTAGCAGCTGAACTGGCAAGACCGCACGAGGATTTTTATCTCTAAGAGCTCTTCAGTGAAACCAAAACTTACCAGAAAAAAATCTTCAAGTCCATTTAAGCAGAGTCCTAGTTAAACTGCTTAGTAGTTTGTGAATTGAGGTGATTGTACTAATTGGATGTTAAGACAGAGGGCTGATTGAGTTCACATCTCATGGTTGGAAATCACGAGCAGTGAAAGCTTGATTCACCATGCCGTTATCACATCACCTTCTGTTTCAGAAGTCACTGGCCTTTGTTCACATCAGACTCAAACTCATGTCTTAACGTATAATGCTTTAAATAGCCCGGGATCTGGACACTTCTTTTAAGGCCGAGACAGATGGGGGAGTCTGGACCTCGGTACTCGTGAGCTGAGCAGGGCTCTGTGTGGTGTAAGAGCAGCAGCTGCCGCACGTGGTGCCCTACTGGCAGTGCACCAGGGCGGAGGTGGGGTGTTCCCTGGCCACTTCTCTCCTGACGCGGCCCGCCGGTCTCTGGGATCGTAGGGTGTATCAGTCATAGCCACTCATAAGGCAGGGAGCCCCCCGAGGGCCAGCCCGTCGGGGTTTCACAGCGTGCGTGCTGCTTACCCCCGCTGCACTGCAGTCCCGAGCAGCAGCACCCGCTCTGGTTGCAGGCACGCCGGCACCCCTTCCGTGCTCCCTCCGCGCAGGGTGGTGCTGTATCTCTCTCGTACTGCTTTCCTTCGGCTCCGCTGCACTAGGCAGGTGTCGGTAACTGTATTTTTTTCTTTTCTGGAGTTCAGCACATGGGCTTCCTTGCCTGTGAAGTTGAAAACTGGCTTTATACTTCGGAACCAAAGCACCAGCTGACGGATGATCTCTGAGTCTCCCGGTCTGACAACCAGCCTCTTCCTTTGTCTTTCTCTAGAGCTGCAAAATCACTCTCTTGTTCTGCTGCCTAGGCAAAGGTCCTCTGAACAAGGGGTTCCTTTCAGCTGGGGCATCAGCTAAAGAAACCGCAGCACTTGGCACAATTGTCTGCTCAAGTGATCAAAGCAGCGGCCAGCCTGCATCTGCATCTGGGACATCACGAGGAGCTGCGGTCCTCTAGGAAATACCCTAGGATTGTATGGACTTGAACCACAAAAATCCAAGTTTATTGGTACCAGTGCACAGGAGAGCATTTCCAAATAGTCTGTTGGAGCCAGAAACGGGCCTCGTCGCTGGGGCACTTGGACTGTACTGTCTGCACGGCCACAGACACCAAAACCCCAGTCATCTCTGCCTCCTCCTGAGGACTCTTCCAGAGAGCATTTGCCATCCATGCCTCTGCCTGTTTGTAATCAGGTGCCAGATGGCTTAAAAACTTGCGTATGCTCCTGCAGATGCTGTTAAACATCATTATCTGCTCCGTGGCCTTGCACATGGTGGCACCTGTAGGGTGGACGGGGTGGAATAGTAGGTTTCAGAGAACAACGGTTTCAGGTGTGTCGCCTTTCTGCATTGGTCCTGATCATGAGGAAATTAGCTCTAAGAAAAATCTGCTTTAGAAGATGAGTTTGTTGTTAAGTTTTCACTTCATTTGTCAAATGAATTTTCTGTGAACTGAAAAGAGATAATAAGGTGTATTTGTGTGTGTTTTGTTGGGTTTTTAAAAATTTTGTTGGTGCATCTTTTCCTTGGTACTCAGCTCTTCCAGCCAAGGAAATCCACAGTACATTTCCGTAATGCTTTTCATACCACCTCACTTTGTTGACTGTTTTGTTTATTGGATTTCTTATTTAAAATCTCTTTCCTTATGGCTTTCTCTTTAATTTCTTTTTCTTTAGCAGGGCTGCATGAAGGTAAGCTGAGTCCCAAAGCTATTCTATCCTAAGTTCTGGTATTTTATATATATAAAACTTCAGGGCTGATGGCAGTGATACCTGGGATTATTTATGGGTTTTCATAAAAAAGAAAGAGGAAAATACAGAATTGCATGGCTTCTCTCTTCCTTCCCCTTTCCCAACCCCCTCCCCACAGAGGAGTTTAATTTTAAATGATAAATGTGGAAATTAGAGACCGTCGAGAAAATCCAATTTGGTGAGGAGTTTTAAAAATCCCATAATAAACGCAGAGTGAAATGTATGATTTAATGCGGGGCGCCAATGGCTGCTATTATGTGCTATTAGCAAATCGGGGTTGAGAGTGAATCTTTATCACTTGGTGAGTGCGGGCTAGGCCTGCCTTTGCTTCTGCTATTGATTTGTAGCCGCTTGTCATAATGACATCGGGAAGCAATGAATGGAAGATGTGCTTTTGATAGGATTGAAGGGGTGCAAAGGGGGGAGAAAAAATTCAGCAAGTTTTCTATCTCTTCTGCCTGATTAGATTTTTTTCTTCTTTTAAGAGCTTTCACATTCCAATAAAAATGCTAAATCAGCTCTGAAGCAGAATTGTTAGGGAGTAAATAGCTAGTCACATTTAAAGGAGGAAAAGATCTGACTTTACAGCTCTGACTTTACAGCAGTGGGTGAATCTAAAGAGCATTTCTGGCTCCACAAAAATCACAGCAGCGGGTGGTGTGAGGGTGGCTGGGAGCTGGGTGAGGGCACCGGCACTGATGGAGACCCGGAGAGGTGGTGGTGTGGGTGTGTGCGTGGCCTCGTCAGGATGCGCAGGAATTAAATCTCTGAAGTGTCTGTATGCAAGAAGAGGAGTGTGTGTTTCTTGGTCTGTGAACCAAAAGTGCCTGAAATGAAAAACCCAGACTTTGTCTCACAGCAGCAAATAATAAGGGTCTCCTTTGCATCTGGGAAAGGAAGATTTTTGTCACTTTAATTATAGGTGTTTCTCGTCAGAAACCTGAACCAGGGTTCGATGGAAGGGCGTGTAATTGCCACACTGTTTGGAGAATGCAGCGTGCCTCTGTTGGGGGGTTTCTGGAAGACAGGCTCTTGGGAAACCAGACCAGCCCTAATACCATGGGTCTGGCGCACGTGACCAGTGAGGCAAAATGCCTGGATGCTCAGGTGTGTATCTGAGTCTGCTTGTGGTGGTCCCCATGAACGTTCGTTTCTGATCGGCAGAACCATGCCGGTTTAATTTCCTGCCTCTCGCTCGTTCTGCCCTCCCCGGGAAGGGCGTCCTGCGTGCGTCCCACGGAGCAGAGCTGCACTGCGAGTTCCTTCCTAGGGACGTCCGTGTATGTCTTCTCATTGTTATAATTGTTGTTGTTGTTATCGGCTGTGCTGAAGAGCGGTAGGCTGCGTAAGGGTTGTGACTCTGATATCCGGGCCCTCCCTTTTGGCCTAACGAGCCTCAGGACCTCTTATTTACGGAAACCTTTGCAGTACAGCCGAGTGAACCTGGTTTCTAGGGCTCACTGTCAAGAGTATGAAATGGCAGATTAGAAATCAATGCAGAGTCCAAGTGCCCACTTCATCATTCAGGAGAAAGAAATACAGTATTTCTGGTCTGAGCCTTGCACTCATTAAAATCACATCCTTTAAAAAGACCGTTAAATTAAAACAGCGATGTGGATGGGGAGAATTTCATGCAGAGGGAATTTTCCAAAGGCAGGCAGGCTGAAGGGAGCGTGCGGATTCAATGTGGCGTTTACCGTGCTGCCCACTGGTCTCACTGGGCACGCCGGGTGTGTGCAGTGCTTGTGTTCAGAAAGGTGCAGGACCCGGACGAGCACTGTGTGGGACGCAGGCAGGCGCGGGCGGGTTCGGACCCCGTCCTGTCCTCGCCGACGGGCTGTGTGTGGGCAGAGGAGCCCGCCCGTGGTGCGAGCGCGGATCCCCGACGCTCTGAGCACGGATCCAGCTGCACGGCGGCTGCCAGCACGCTCCGCAACCTGCCCTTGCAGTAACACTGCTCGGCTTCAGCATCGCTCCGACGCGTGGTGCGAGAGCTCCTGGCGGCAGCCGGAGCCCTCGGGCTGTGCGAAACCCCTCGGCCGAGCCCGGGCACCCCGCTCACAGGTCCTGTGGGACGCGGGACAAGGGGCGCGCGGGCTCTAGCTGGGCCCTGGCCTGCGATCCTGGGGACCGGGAGGTGCAGCGGCAGAGACTCAGAGCACGCTTCAGAAAGGAAGCAAAACTCATAGCACCGACCTGGGACGCCGGGCAGGTTGGAGGCGTCTAGATGGACAGCCTGAGAAACAGGGCTGTGCGATGACTGGGAAGGCTACAGACGTGGAGGTCATTACAACCAACAGCCGAGATCCCAGACCACAAAGCAAAGCTGCTGCGGAAGGAAAGCCTTCTGGAGGCAGCACAGAGAAAGAGTAGAAATAATCCAGCAATTACACAGATACGGGAAAATTGTGCAGCTCTTTGAGTATGACATCTAACTTATGATCTGGGTGGCAAGAGAGGTGATGGAAGAGATAGCAAGAAAAGATGAATTGCATTTGTCATATATGTAATAAGCTGGTGACCGGAGTTTCAGTTTCTGAGAAAGAAGGGAGCCTACAGAGAGATGCTTATATCCCTGCTATGATACAGTAATGTCACAAAGTCAGAGTAGATGGTTGTGACATTTCTGATGTCTGACTTGGGGAAAAGGTATGGGAGGGTTCATCTGGTTCTGCATTGTAAGTGGTTGGCTTATTTATGCTTCTGACTTTCCATACATCAGCAGAAACTTATCAGCCAGTGTTTTGAAGATATTAATTTTTTTTTCTATCTTGCCTATCAGATTAATTTTTTCCTTATTTTAAATGACTATTCTTTCTGATAGGATGCCTCAATGCCTTTGTGAACTGAAGTGTTGGAAGCGGTTTGTGTCCTAAGTAAAGATGGTCTTATCCCACTTGAAGGTAAAGTGTCCCTGATAATTGGATCCACCATTTTCCATTGACTCCGACGAGACCAATGCCAGAAGCCATTCATCTTCTGGACACGTCTCTCAGCAATCCAGTTCACAGAATCATTAGAATGGTTAGGGTTGGAAGGATCATCTAGTTCCAAGCCCCCCGCCATGGGCAGGGACACCCTACACTAGACCAGGTTGCCCAAAGCCCCATCCAACCTGGCCTTGAACAATTCACGCTTGTGCAGCACGAGCCTGAGGCTGTCAGCAGGTGTCTGAAATCTGGTGTACCTTCTGGCCACACCTGCCAGCTCTGGTGAAAAACCCCTGGCAGCAAATGTCCCTGTGCTGGTTTGTTTCCGTTCCAGAAAGGGATGCTGGATTTCCAGTGTAAACCTGTTGTGTGTGTAAACCCACGTTATCAACAGGATTTGATCCTCAAACCTTCGGATTGCTTTTGTGTTTATTACCTGAACAAAAGTCAGGTTTTCTTGTTTGATTCACCTTCAAATTGTGGGGTATAACAGGAAATATGCTGGAAGACATTAGGGTTGCACAATTAACTGTCCAAATATAAAGAAATACCTAAATATGAGAAGTTCCCGCTCAGTCAGAATCTCATCACATGCTTCTGCCACTGCCCCATCTAGGACCAGTCTTGCTCCCATTAGTTCCTCCTTGCCGTCAGAGGCTGGGCGGCAGGGCAGCGCTCCCCTCCTTGCCGGTTCTGTCTCGCTGGATTACCAGCAGCTCATCGTGGGCACAGCGTGCGCTCAGACACCCAGCCTGGGCTTGTTGCTTCCCAGACATCCGCCGTGGGTGGGGAATAAGGCCCAGAACTCAAGGACGTAATTGGGACTCATGTGAAGAGGTAGTATTGTGTGCAAAGAGCCTGTCTCCATGATTTCTGAGCCCCGAGTATTCATCTGAGCTGCTTTCATACTAACCTTGTTGGTATTTCTGTGGTTGGCTGTCTTGGTGGACACTAAGAAAAGAATTCACTTTCACTGTTCTGCCCTGAACTGGAAGTGAGCAGCCCCCAGAAGAGGGAATGTCCACACGAGTGTGCAGCAATGGAGAGCAGAGACACCACCCAGGAGATGTTTCTGGAACCGTGTCTCATTCCCTCCCCGTTTAAAATGTTATATGGCACCTCGGCCACTCCTTTGCAGGGTTCCAGCTTCCCGTGGAGGATTCATGCTACATTTGGTAGACAAGTTCATACCGAGGTGGGATATTCCGTACAGTCTGCTTCCATTTGGAACGTGAAACATTTGTTTAAAAGTGGCCTCTTCCCCATCTACACATGTTGAAACTGCAGGTCAGCCTTCTGCCCTGGCTGAATGCTGAGGGGCTGTGCCTGACTGTAAACCCCTTCTTCCCCTGCTACGTTTCAAGATACGTCTACTCTCTCTAATAATAAAGCTAGTATGAAAAAAGGACCAGAAAAAGTTGCAAAGAACACGTATGTCTTTTATAAAATTAAGAACCGAAAGCAAAAAAATTAGGTGTTTCTGACTTGCCCACTGAAGATGCCAACTGTAGGCAGAGGGGAGATACTGGGTAGTAACGAGAATTGTTCCTGTCATGCTACTAACAGAAGAGCCAGTTTTATGTAATTCTAGGCTTAACTTCTTTGCGTTACACCTTCAAATTGCAGTTTTGAATGGTGGCTTGACAGTAAAAATAAAGAAGTTAGATATGAATTTAGGAAGGGTAATCTTTTGAGCAGCTCTGTCATATCAGTCACTTCTAAAACCAGAAAAAAACAGAAGAAATGCCCCGCCTGTCCGTTCGTTGTCTCTCCGACGGTGGCAGGAGAGCGGCTCTCCGGGGAAAGTCCTTGCACCCAGCACCCAGATTCCCCCCAGCGTGCACAGCCGTTAGGGTCGGGAAGTTGGACAGTGAATCCCTGCTGATTCCTTGCACTTGCTGAGTTCCTGACACTTGTGGTCACCTGGCCAGTCATTTGTTCTTCCTTCTGAGATGGCGATTTTGTGTTATTTTGCTTATTAATAACTTCTTCCACCTTTCCTTGGATTTTTAAAACATACTGAAGAATCAGAACCCCTAAGTATTTCTGTTAAGTGGCTGATAAATACTTGAGTTTTACTGAAGTTCTTTGTTCTTCCCTAAACCCTTATGTGATAGATCCGGGTCATAAAGGAAGCGTATGACAGAGCTCAAAGTGGGATCCAACCCTTTCCACCTCTAGTACAGGACTGTCTCCAAAGGCAATGTGCTGTTTCCTTAGTGATGTGATACAGGAGGAAAATACTCCATTGCAAGCTGTTAAAACCAGGCCTGACGTGGTTGTGCTACGGTCTCATGTCTGCTTTCTCTGTTCTCGGATAGAAACCTCTGCCCAACATCACGAGCTGCTGTCCTACTGCAGGCGGCTACATACTCGCCACAGAAACTCAATGCAAACCCTTGATGTGTCTCATGCTGCTTTTTTGCCGCAGACAGAGCAGAGGGGATTGCCACCTGACCTGTTCTTGTTCAAGAGTGCCTGTTGACTATGAATCACAAAGGGTCGGACTCTTAGGAATCCATCTCACCTCTCCAGAGCAAGTAGTTTCAGCACGCTTGTACAAACAGAACAGATTATTTCTATGGGCATGAATGAAACTGTGGGAGCCCTTTGCTAGGTGGGAAGTGCTATTTTGGTCCAGTCTTTCGTGGTGCTTGATCATAGCAACCTGATTCTCCACATTTATTTATGAAAGTAAGTGGAGGCTAGGAATCAACTTTGGAAAGCTTTTGGTGCTACTGCAATATTGCTTCTAGAACAGGTGCTTGTGTGACACTTCTAAAAACATGAATCAGCAGAAACACAAAAGGCACCGTGCCAAACGGTTTTCTGTCTTGTCCCGTTGGCTCTCAGGTGTGGATTTTATGACAGCAGTAGAGGAGACTGATATGACAGCAGCTTTCAAACATGAAGAAGCTGCTGCCAAGGGGAAGGGAATAATGTTTTCTGTGGTTAAGAATTAACAGCTTAAATAGCAGCTAAGGTGAGATCAGCAGCCCTGAACCTGAAGTCTGTGGACCCCTGGGGTTCTCTGAAACCTCTCTGGTCCCTCCGTCTGTACGCGTTAGCAGATGTGTGCATTCTCCAGTTAAGTGTAACTGTTCGTATTGTGATCAGTCTCATATGCAGATTTTGGTTGTCATCTTCAGAAACAAGGCCACATGTATCCTGACAAGTTCCTGAGCAACCAGATCTGATTAGACCCGCCTTGAGCAGGGAATTGAACTAGATGTCCTCTGGAAGTCCCTTCCACCCTAAATCATTCTGTGATTTTGTATTACGTGTTTTCTCAGACATCTTATGCAAGGTGTCAGGGGGAGGCCGACTTTGGGCCTTCTTTGTCTCTGCTCTTGGCAGGGTGGGTGGACTAGATGACCTTTAAAAGTCCTTTCCAACCCAAACAGTTCTGTGATGCCATCATTTGTATGCTTTGCCCCAAGGGTTCTGGGGTTATGTGGCCCATGCCATGACTTCAAGCAGTCTGATGCAAGTTGCGCTAACTTCTAATGACTGTTTAGATCCCTGTAAGCTGAGACATGATAGTTGTGCCAACCCCTTCCCTTGCTCTTTGACAAGGGCAAGGTAGCACAAGTCTAGCTTGACCTTGTACATAGGATTACATGTAAAATAAATGGAGGCTCAAGACCAAAGGCGCTTGCGAAACCGGGGCGCCTTTAAGTTTAAAGAATTATTTGGGGTAGTAAAGGGCATTTTGGGAATTCAATTATTTTCATAACAGGCATTGATGTAATTCCAGTTCCAAAGAAGAGCTTTAAATGTAAATGTTACAGGGAGAAATTGGCACATGGGATTTCTTTTCTGGCAGCTAGGTGAGGAGGAAGAATAATTATTGCACTGTCCTCTTTAGCCCTTGGTGGGACCCCGCAGTACCTGTTGTATTGCTGCTCCCCGCTGGTCTCGCTGTAGCCAGAAGGGGCGGGAGGTACAACGTCAATACACGGGGGCAGCCGACGCTTTAGGCATTTTGTCTCGCCTTACGATTGCTTTACCTCTCGTGCTCCTTTGCTTTGGATTTCATCAATCTGGTATAAACCTGGTCATAGAAAGCTCTGAAACTGCACTGGCAAGACGGAACAATGGCGTGCCAAACCATAGCGGAATTTTGCTGAGACTGTGTCAAGAGACTGAAGCTGTGCATTACCTGAACTATTTTTTTCCCCTCCGTCCCTCCTTTATATTCTTTTCTTTGGTTTAAAAGGGAGGAGGGGAGAGCAGAATTTAACAGTAGCTTCTAAAATTGTCTCCTTCTTTCAGTAAGTACAGGTGATATATCTTTGATAGCTCCTAAAAGCACATTGATCATTTTCAATTTGGAAGCTTTTATATAATAACACTGTGTTTGTTACAGAAGACAAGTTTGGGGACGTTTATTGAGTTACTGTCTTCTAGAAAAGGGTCTTGCAGGTTCTCCGTGATGCTGGGGTCCAACTGCCCGTAAACCCCTCTACTCCCCAGCACCAGCTAGGGCTCTGGTTCCAAACGGGACATCTGAACCTCTGCTCAGGGATTCTCAAAGTCCTCAGCAAAATGAGAACTCTCAGACAATATGAATACAGGAAAATGATGGATTGGGATAAATCACAAGTTGACTTAATCATGGTCTTTTTAACAGAATTCCTCTGCAGGCAGTTATCAGGCAGCCTGTCCACTGCCAAGCGTTCTTTCTAATTCTCTCATTAAACCCCCCCACCCTATCTTACACCATAAAGCACACGTGCCGTTGCAGCAATGCCATCGAGGACCGGCCGGGTGCTGGGGGAAGTATTGTTTGTAGCTGTCCATTTTTCTCATTAGCTCATTTTTGTCTCGCAAGGTAAACATTTAAGTTTTCATGGTCTTTGCTGTAGACCCCTTCTTCAGAAACTGAGGGTGCAGCGTCGGGAGCTGTTTAAACCTAGACATCCGACCATGCTAAGAGGGAGAGCTCTGTCCCTCCCTTCTGCCCTTCCCAGCCTGGAAATCTGTCCCGTCCCCTCCCTCGTACGGGCACTGGTGCCCCGGTAGCTGCCCCACGAGCAGATCAGCGAGGCAGTCTGGGTGAGAACTGAGGTGGGGTAATGTTGTCACGTGGCAGAGAGCAGGACATCCCCCTCCTCATCTTTGGAAGTTACCCAGGAGTGCTGGATTAAACCCATGGCAAAACCACAGCGTGACGTTCAGTGCAGGGCGCAGGACGCTGGGTATTCACTGCTTTGGGATGGAGGGTTGGCAAGGGGGACTCTAGGCTATTTTCAGTGCTGGAGGGTTGTGGTGTCAAAGCTAACAGGCAGCCCGACAGCCATGCACCAGGTTAGCAAACAGCACTCGCCCTCCCGTGCTCTGCTGGCGGGCACTGCCTTGTGGGCACGTGCCAGGCGCTTCGCAAGCATCCTGCAACCATCTCTCCGGCACGGCAGAGGGAGCGTGTGAAGCAGTAGCCTCACTCACAGGCCTCCGCGATGACAAATATTCCTTGCAGGAGTAAAATAAAGTAAAATAAACCCATCTTAATGTATGTAGGGAACACACATAACAAAACGTACAGCGCACATGTTTGTTTGTTGTATTTAAAACCTGAATTTGTGGGAATGGCATAGCAGCTGCTTTGTACACGGTACATTCAGAGCTGCTCAGCGGGAGACAAGCGTGCCTTGAGACCGCTTCTTGTCTTCTGAAATACGTTCATATTCTGAGTTAGGTGTGTAAGGTACAGGACAACAAAGCACTTGTTTTCATGGAGATGTGATCCAGCTGGTCTGTTGAGCCTTTGGGGCATGCACTTTGTGTGCTCAAAACTAGAGAGCCTTTCTAAGGCATGTGAGAAAGTTTTAGATTTTAGAGGGTGACCTCCTCTCACCATGCTCCCAGGGCAGTTTTGCCCCACATCTCCACAGCCTTTGGAGCAGCTGGTCTTTAACTGGGCCTACGCAGCTCCATTCATGAAGTCCTGGCTCCAGACCATGGACGACAGGCAGGCTTTGCGTGTATTTGTGTCTAGGAAAGATGTACTTGGGTAATTTGCACCGACTTAGATGTAGCCTCCTGAATACCTGCGAAGGAACGCCGTGCTCGTCAGTGCTGATCACAGTAGGCATGGCTCAGCATGATGCTGTGTTCGTGTGGCAGTTGTCATTCCCTTACTCCTAGGGTTTCCTGGGCTGAGTGATGCAGATTGCCTGCCTTGCTAATCCTGAGCATCATACAGAGATCTGCAAAATGCTTACTGGAGTAGCAGTATATATAACGTATCACCTCCTTATGATTCGACCCATACATCTGATGCTTGCTTGAGCAGCAGCTATTTAATCCGTACCTAGCTGGAATTCCTCACCCTCCTTCCTGCAGGTTGTAATGCTAGCAAGTGGGAATATGCTAATAAAATGTACAGATAATTCTGGTTCTGAAGCGTTCTCTCCGAAGGTTCCCACAGCTGCCCTGACGTTGCCATCTCTTCCCAGTGCCTTTAGGAGGCAGATGAATGTACGTGACACCTCAGAGTCCTGGCTTTTGCCACGGAGGCATGTCCGTCCGTGTGCCAGACAGTGGTGGAAGGCATGTGTCTTGCAAGTGTGACAGCAAAAGGGAAGAGCTCTCAAAAAGTCAGGTCCCGAAGGGATGAGTCGTGCACACCTTATTCCAGTGCAGGAGCCCCTTCCGCTGGATGCAGTCTGTCCTGAAATGCCAAAAGCAAAGCTCGTCTTTGTGTGAAGAGGCAGTCTCCTCCTGAAGGAGATCTGCTGGACGGGACTGCTTGTGCACAAGCAGAGTTTCAGAAGCAGAAATCTCCAGCCTGTTTGCTGGAACTGGGCAGCATGTTCTCTGTTAGCAAGGCTATAATGCTTTGTTTGTTGAGATAGTGTTTGCATGATTGTAAGGACCTTCTCAAGCACTTAGGAAAGGGGTTCAGAGTGCAAAGTGTTACCATCGGATCTGTAGGGTAAGGGGATAAACACAGCAGAAATGTTCTCCATGTCCTGCCAGAGAAGGTAAGGTGGATGCTTTGGGCGCCTGGGAGCTGGTGACTGCTACGGTTGAGGCAGGTGCCAGTGAGGCTTCAGGCGGGGATGTGACGGGCAGAAGGGAGTACAAAGGAAGCACTAGTAATCTGCCCATCATGCTGGTCTGAAAGCGGGATGGTGTTACTCCATCCACACCTAGGGAGCAGGGAAAGCTGTAGCCATGTCCAGGGTGACAGAGCTACAGCAGACGAGTGGAAGTAAGGACTGCGATCAGCTGTGGGTGGCAGCGTTAGAAACAGGTGTCAGTGTGGAAGCGTGACAGTGGCAGGCAAGGAAGGGAGAACAGGAGCTTCAGGTCCAGCAGTGCTTATTTTTCAAGCAACATAAATCCCACCAAAACGCCTGGGTGGAAGGAGGGAAGTCAGTAATGGAGAAGGATCTCTGTAGCCATGAGTGCTGAAGGGTGCCTGGAGACAGGGGATAAAGACTGAAAGAGCAAAGGACTGAAGAGGGAATGCAGACTTGGAAAGCGTGTCAAATCTTGGGTCAGTGAGTTATGTCCTGAACTGATATGTCCTGATGTCCCAGCAGGGTTCAGCTAGGAGATGAGCACAGTACTGAAATCTTCAACAGAAGAGATGAGGACAGGTCAGGAATGGACCTTTGTATCCTGCAAACAGCTTATCTTTGGAATGGGGGCGAGACCCTTGCGACCGACCAATAACCCTACGTACGTTGCAGCACCTTCCCTGATTTTAGGATTGCAGGGAAGGAGAGTGAAAGAATAATACTTGGTAAAATCACGGGGGTAAAGAAACCTATTTGGGGGGTGAAAAATGTCATGGTGTACTGGTATGGAGAGAGATGAGAGCTGGACTGCAAGGAGGGAGAATGTAGTACAGAGAAAAGAGCAGTGAAGCTCAACTGATCTTGTCTTGGTTTGGGCATCATGCTTTAAGGATTCTCGCAGTGCTCAGTAACTGGTGAAGCCGCCGCAGACAGCTATGGCCCCACCAGCACAGGAAGAGCAGTGCTTGACCTGTTACAGTGCTCTCCGGGAGGTACCACGCTTTCCTGTAGAGACCCCTGAAGAGAACAGGCTCTGGGCTCTCGAGGGAGGGACCACTCAGGCAGTTCATCTGGAACTGATGGGTTCTGTGCCTTCGATTGGACTGTGCTTTTCTATATACCTCCTGTGTCACCCTTAAAGCCTGGTGAGATCCAAACTGCGCTGTAATCATTTCCACACACGACAACAAAGGTTGCGATTTAAACCAAAATTCAGTCTCATACACCTTCCCTGGCAAATAAGCTTGAATAATTACTGCATTTTAACAGTAAAAAAGTATCTGTCTTAATTACATTTCAGAGGATTAAAATCTACCACCTTGTCTAAGTGCAGAAAGAACAGCTGGCAAAATGAGGTTTCTCGCTGCATCCTAAATGGAATCTGTCTTCACCAACCCTAGTTGGTTCTTAGCCTGCTTATTCCTGTGTTAATTAACAACAATGGCCCTTCACCGGAGCTTAATTGAGGAGAGGAAGGAGGCAGCAGCTACGCTCACTCTCCTGTCTCTGTACAGATCCTCCCCTCCTTGTCTCAGCAGCCACCCCTTTGGCTTGCCGCCCTGGGAGGATGATAGTCACTGCAGCGGCTGTCTGAGGAATGGGATTTGTGATGACTGGGATTTTTCAAGTGGGTCTAAGTCTCCTGGCTTGTAGAGGGTGAATTCTAAAGGGTCACGAATGCCTGGACCCCTTTGGAACTGCAACCGTCCCACCAGACTTGAAATTGTGGGAACAGCTATAGGGATCAGCTTTGACATGACCAAAGGTGTCAGCTCATCCGACGTTAGAAATCATTTCTAGGCCTTGGGTTGGCTTCACAAAGATAAAAAATAATCTGGAGAGACTTTCCTCTCTGCCAGTAATAAAACAGCACTGTGCCCCCAAATTACCGTGACTGATGTCCACATTCTGTTGGGAAATGAGACCTGTCCTTTTCGCACAGGAAAAAATGCACACTTTCATCGTCGGCCGCGGTTTCCCCCAGCGCCTGCAAACAAAAAGGTGTTCCTGTCCTCACGGGCCACAGTCTGTCTGTTCCTCTCCTGCAGCCTCTGAAGATCTCAGCTGTCCTTCGTAAACGTGCTATGGCTGTGAAGGCGAGAGCTGCTTTTGTCCCAGCCTGAGTCAGGCTGGAGCCCTTGAGTCGACCCAGAGGATTGCCCAGAGCGGGGAGGCTGGTGCCAGGGTACCTGCATCTTTCCTTTTGGGGAGGGAAGGAAAGAGCTTAGCAGCGAGAGGAATTTCAGTCTGAATCACAAACTATAATTTTGTTCGAAATGGAAGAGTAGATGCAGTGAAAAACTGAAGAGGGAAGTGCCTTGAACTCGTTGAAAATTCCTGAACTTCCTATTAATAGATCTCTGTTTAAAATAATGTGAAAAATTAAATCTCTCTAAGGCATTGAATCATGTGCATTCCCACGAGTGCGCAGCATGTGTCTGCACTCCCCCTATCTCCTCAGATACTGTCCCTCCCATATTGGCTCCAGGCTTACATTGCAGCAGGAGCCTTCGTGGGTCCTGCAGCGTCTCAGCTTTGGAGATTCATAGCAGGCTTGGTGATTTTATAAAACATTTGTGTTCTCCATACTTTATTAGTCACTGACAGACTCATTGTTTATAACATACTTCTCAGCAAGCTGTTTGCAACTCATCGCCTTGCTTGCTTTATAGTCTATAAATATTTAATTCTTTAATAAACTGCTTATATGTAATATCAAATGACTGATGTACTTCTTTCCCCTCTTCAGCAGTGCTACTATTTGCAAAACAATTCTTTTGGTTTTTTGAATAGCAATATGTTCTCTAAATGCTTGCATTTCCTTTTTCTGAATAGCAATTTCTTCAGGGTATTTGGTAAATTGACGAGCAGAGCGATGGCTCCCACAGTGCTGCAAGAGCTGCCCCTTCCTACAGCCTCCCTGGGGAGAGTCACTTCAAAGTGGTCAGGCTCCCAGTCAGACAATGTTTGGGACACTGGAGGTGATGTTCCACACCCGTGCATGTTGAAAAGCGGCAGCAGCCTGTTCAGGCCAGAACGCCTCTGCAGAAGCTGTGCGAGAGCACGCTAAGTGTTGCGCAGAGTGGGGTGCCCAGCATTTCAGTGCGGGTGTTGTAGGGTGAGCATCACTGCCTCTCGCTGCGTGCTGCGTCACCACCTCCTCTGCCTCACCCATGGACCTGCTGCATATATGGCACACTCCACGCTCATTCTCCCAGCTGTAGTGTCCCTCCTGCTCCTCTTCGGGAGCCCTTGGAAAAAGTGTGACTCTGACTAGGCTTTTGGTCCTAAGCTGCTTGACTCCATCTTCCCTGGGGGTTCCTCTTGCCCAGGAGCAGGCAGGAGGCTGCAGGAACTCTTCTGGCAGTTCCCAGCCTCTCCTTCCTTTGACTTTTCTCTTGCAGTGTTGGATGCTCTCCTGCACGTGACCGGAGTAGGAACCTTGAGGACTGCGGGAAAAGCGTCAGCCGGGTGAGGCCACCACTAGAGCCATTGATCTGTTTTGCAGCCTGTTCCACATCTTGGTCAGAAAACCCCAGGGGGTATTTGGCTACAAGCTTTGGTCAGGCTGGATGGGCTGCCTTGTCTGCAGTGAGACCCATGGGCAGAGGGGAACCTGCCCTGCCGTGCTCGGCAGTTAGGATTGTCGTCAGCACAGGAAGAGGACTGTGAGGCTGCACCACCACCGTGCCTAACAGCCTGTCCTTCAGTCCTTCCCTCCACCTTAGGGCAGATGTGTGTTGAGACACCTGCCCCATTAACCCCTTCCCTAATGAGTAAGGCTCACGCTGTGCAAAGGCAGTGCTCAGGACTGAGGTCCCTGGTGTGCTGCCAGGGCAAAACCAGGCTGGGGGAAGGATTCAATACCTGCTGACAAGGGCATGGCACGGGCATGGCCTTTCTGCGGAGTCCCTTTGGGTTTGTTTCAGTTATTTCATATTCCCAGGCTCCATTTGGTGTTTGACTGGCAGCCTCTGCATTACACTGCTTTGAGGTGGTGACCAGAGAGATGAGGCAAGGTTGGCCAGCACCTTCTGGGTTGCTGTTCCACAAGGTCCAGACCAGCCATGCCAAAGTTCTGGGGCCAAGAAGCAATCGGTTAGGGTGAAGGGCATGGAGGTGATCGCTCAGATCACTCCAGCTGATCGTGGCTGCTCAGTTCCTTACAGTAGATGGGCTTTGGGCTGCTCGCTTGGATCTAGGTTGATTTTAGCACAAGTTCCTTTTCATTACGACAGCAATATGTCATAGCCGTGGCTTTGAGAGGGCTGAACAGGACATTCACGTCTAACTTTTGAGTTAGGCTGATGATTGGGTTATCCCTTGTGTCCTGAATTTTTGCACATTGTTTGAAACTGAGCAGAGAGCGCCTGGATTTAGGATTATTGCCCAGAGGCAATAATGGTGTCTCAATTTTGATCAGAACTGGCAGTCTGTTGCCTTCTTCTCAATCTCCTGGGTGCCTTTACGGAAGGGTGTGTGCGTGTGCATGACAGGGAATTGTCTGTTGAGATGCACAGAGGTCTTGAGGCAGATGACAGCTAGATGGTCCTGCGGTTAGGAGTCTTTAAGCAGCAGCTTCCCTCTTTGCAACGGCTCCTCTGCACATCGGTCCTTAGACAGATGCAGACTGCAGCACAATCCTCCTGTTTGGGGCTCTCAGCGCTTCCTCTGTGATGGGCCCTGCCTAAGGAGACCTGGTTACTGCCTGCTTAGGGGACCACAGCCCTCTTTGGGTAGGTTCTCGTGCCACCCCCGTGTCAGTGACAGAAGGCATACCTTTAGAGCTGCCCCACTCTGACACTGAGGATCTGCTCAGCAGTGTTCCTAGCGCCACAGGTGAAGTCTCTGCATGCCCACAGCGTGGGAGGAGAGGAGAGCTCCGCTCACAACGGGTCCCATCTGCAATGGTCTTTCCTCTCCGTCCTGCCCCTCCCTTTTCGGGTAGAGAGCAGAGCGACATTCCTTCCCTGGAGACCAGGTCTGGCTGCAGCTTGAGCCTTACCCACGACCAAGGGTGTGGGAGAGGCTGTGAAGGCAGAGCCGTTCAGGATCGGCGCACAAGGCACAGACCTTCCGAAGCTGAGGTCTAACCCAGCCGAAGTGAGGGTGCTGCTGTTTGCTGCTGGTCTGCTGTATCTTACTTCCTTCACCCCTTGCTGATGTGTGTAGGTGCAAACCCCTGGCCCAGAAGAGCATCTCGGCAGAACAGAGCAGCCAAGAATGCCTGTTTCCACATGCGCATGTTTTTGTACTTCCCACACGCGGCGGTACCGTTCCCTGCTCTGAGAAAAACGGGTGAAGGTGGATCTGGCCCGCTCCCGGCTCCCCTTGCCCCCAGCAGTCTCCCTGATGGCACAAGAGGCCGGGAGCTGCTCTTCCCCGGGCACAGCTGAGCGCCGTGTCCCGCTGTCCCATGGTGGGGACGCAGAGCTGGCAGGGCAGGGACCCCTGGGCGCTGCGTCAGCGCTCTGCCTCCCGGGACGCGCACGCAAGCCTGGCCTCAGCCGGTCAGCACCAGCGCGCGGCCTGTTGCCGCTCCAGCCTCGAGGCTGTCGTGGGAACCCTCCTTTGCACCGAGCTGTGGCGCTGAACACATCCGCCCTCCAGTTCCTCTTCTCCTGCCCCCCCCCACCGCACGCTGCGCTGTGATTTCTGAATGAAAACCGGGAATAATCCAGGCATCCAGCTCCCAGCGCTCCCAGCCTCCGGGCGGCGAGCGTGCCTGGAGCCCTGGCTTAAGTATGAGTAGTGATAAACAAGTAAATCAGGCAGCGGGCTGCGCCGTTCCCTAATGAGCCTGTTTGTCCCAAGCACAATGCAAACCCCTCTTCTCCTTGGCGATAACCTTTCTGCGTATTGACATTATGCATGTATTCCTGTGCCTCCCTCTGCCTCACCACCACCTCTTCAACTCATTTAAATAAAAATAATTTATGTGGACATTCCTTCAGTCAGGATTCCCCCCCAATAATATTTCGTTGATGCTGTGCACCCAAATGGGGTCGTTATGCTTTCGCATATCATTAGGGCTTTATAAAGAACAACAGCGACATCTGCATGTGCCGCAGCGCTACAGAGGTGGGGGGAAATACGGAAAACAAACCCCAAATGAGCTCCACGCTCGTCTGGCTCTGTCTTTCCTCAGTGCCTTCACCACCACCATGGACACAAGTAATTGTACAGTGTAATCACATCACGGCTCATCTGAATATTCATAACCAGGACAAAGACTTGGAGTAGAAAAGTGGGGGAGGGAAAGGAGGAGAATGTAAATACAAAACCGCATTTCATTTTGAAGCAAAGTTCCGCGTTCAGCTCAAGAGATTGGCTCGATACCGATCTTGTCTGTCTGTCTGTCTGCCGTTCGAAAGCGGTGGGCAGTGATGGCATCACACACGGAGCCTCCTCCGTGCAGAAAGAAAACAAAGCACAACAACAAACAGCGACAGAACTGCCCCCAGCGAAAGTGATATTTGAAGAGTCGCCAACGGTGGCTAACCAGCTGCTGTTTCTCCAGGAAAGAAACAGTCTATTGAGGGAGCTTTATAAAGACCCCAATTAATATGTTGTGCATGTATAAGATCTACAAAGAGCCCACTGTGTTCCTCCCCCCGCAACCACCACCTTCTCTTCCTGATCAGTGCCAGTGGAGAAGGATCTGAGCTACCAAATAATTGATTAATCGCTTCAGCAGTGACAACACCCCTCTCCAAAATAAAGAGAGAAGAAAAACAAACACAAAAAGAGGCAACTGTTTGCTAATTAGTGTGTAAATTGCCGCTGGTTTCATCCTTCTTTGTACCGTTAAAAAGGAAAGGAAAAGAGACAGAGTAGAGAAATATAATCCCCATCTTAATGTATATGTTGTCTTCATTTCTTTCATATTACTCTGATATCCTTTACTAGTATGAACCCAGAAGTGTGGTGGTTGTTGAAGCTGTGGCTGGCTCTGCCAGTTCGTTCCCCAAAGAGCTCCTATTTCCATTCCACTGGAGCTTATATTCCTTTAAATGTCTAGCGCAGCATCATTTCCCCCTCTCTAATACATCACTCCGCTGGAATTAGAAGAATCCAAGGTTATATCCAGCTTCAAAGGTTTCCAAGTCATCATGATTTTAGTAAAAGTAGAAGACAGATCATGGAACAAGTCTCTGGCTTTTGAAGATAGGCATCATAGGGACCTTCCTCCCTCTGTCTCGTTCTCGCTCTCCCTCTCTCTCCCCCCAAGTTTGTACCTCTCCAGCTCTGAATGTCCCGCGCTAGCGCGGTTTAATGATATGCAAATGAAATATGCATAAAACCATTCTACTGTATGATGATTAAACACTGGAGACATTAACAGCCGGCGCTTCACTGTTTGACTATAATAATCTTTCCCGAGCATCCACTTTGATTGCGGAGTTATGGAAACCCATAGCAGTTGGCAGAGAGAGAGAAGGAAGGAGAGATGCAGGGACGCATCACCCATCTCTGCATTTATCCCACTCCAGGAGACGTTTTCCCTCCCTTTGTACTGCATTCCTACTGCTGTCTTTTGTAATCCATCCGTGCGGTCGCACCAGGGCGATTAACGGGAAAAAAAACCCTCTTTTCTCTTAATGTTTCAAAGCTCATTAGCCAAACGATTATTCCTCATTAACAGCGAAAGCTCATTCATTAAAAGAAAAAATATGCCCAAAAGATGCCAGCGCTGTTAATCCCGAGCCCTGTAGCTGGGCTGTAAATCCCATGCTAGTATTTTCCATGCAGAAGGGAAGCACGCCAATCCACAAAAAAAAAAAAAAAAAACAAAAACAAGCAAAAAGAAAACATTTTGTGTGTTTTGTAAAATCCGCAAGAGAGGCAATTAATATTCCCGTTGTGTGACTTTATATTTTGTCTCTCCCTTTTGTTTCCAGTGCCCTTCCCTGGCTCAGCGCCCGGTGCCAACAGAACACCTTGCAGGATCCTCAGCAGCGCAGACAACGTAAGTAGCCAGCTGTCCCTTGACGCCCTCTTCCAAAAGCCCCGAGCCCTCCAGACCCTGCGGAGCGCCCGTGCGGCTCTTTCCCTCGCTCACCCTCCGGAGTGCCACCTGGGTTTCACAAGTAGCACCTTCCAAATCTCTCTGTCTTCAAGTTTGTGCATGTCTGTGTGGCATCCCTCCTCCTCCTTCACTCCCATAGTGGATCTTGTAAAGGGCTTCAGATCGGCCCCATTCATCTCCCTGGTGATAGCAGTGAATGTAGATAAATCTCTGACTGCCTGCTTGCTGCTGGAGTATGATTTTTATTTTGTCTTCGGTGTATACCTAGGTCAAAAAGTGGGATGTATACTGACGTTGGGTGAGTGTGTGCGTGTCTGTGTCTGTGTCTTTCTCACTCTGTCTTTCTCTCTCACCCAAGCACACAAACACACATCTCCCTGCACGTGTGTGTACGTGTATTACATGCGTGCACACAGATATATACCCACACACAGACGGATGTGTGTATACACAGAGGTATACGCACATCTCCGTCACGCACACCCCCCCACTCACACACCTAACCTGCAGCTATCTGAGGCATCGTGTGCATATGTGTATGTGTGCCCATACGCACTGTTCTGTGTGCGTATGTGCATACACAGGCATCTCGCTACACCGATAAACATTCCCTCTCCTCCCAGCAGAGGCTGTATGCAGCTGTGATCCTGCCCTATAAGAGCGGTATTCCTGCCTTCCTTCCCTCGCCGTGCTGTTCGGAGACCTTCACGCTCCCTTCTCGGAGTCTCCCGAGCTGCAGAATTGGCATCTTTCCCTGAGGTTGTCCGAATGGCAAATGGCATCGTCTGTAGCTTGCATTCTTGCAGCTTCTCATGGCATTTCTCTCTCGATGTCGGCTACTCCCTTTTGTTTGTTGTTGACTGGGCTGGGTGTGGTTGGGTTGGTTTTTTTTTTGGAGTTAATTGTAAACGAACCTGAATGGCAAACACGCCAACAGCTTGCGGAAAAAAAAGAAAGGAAAGGAAAAAAAAAAAAAGCAAGCCCCACACAAACGCCTTCTGCTGCGACAGATGCCCATGTTGCCCCTGGCATGGAGGATGGGCACAAGGGGTTTGTTGTTGAGGTTTTTTTCTGTTGCTGTTTTTATTGTTCGCATTTCCCTTCTCCCTTTATCTTTAGAGGCTCCAAGATGCCGGCCTCGGCTTGGAACGGAGCGGTGTCATGGCGGAGACGACGGCCTTTGTCTCCCAGGGTGTGAAAGCATCCGTTGTGCTGGCTCCACTGCGGCAGAGTGACGTTTAAAGGGGCGAAAAAGTGCTGGAAGTCCGAGTTGTGCGGCGCTGGCGGGGGAGCCCCCAGCCCCGCGGCGGCTTGCGTCCGAAGAAGGGCTCGCGGCGGAGGAGCCTAGTCTGTAATCCTGGCACTCGCGCCTCCGGTCGCTGCCTGCCGTTTGCTCCTGGGGGTCTGGATAATCTCCCTTGGCTTTACCGCACTGTCTGGCCCGCGCACAGGGCCCCCGTAACATATACCCGCTGCCGCGATCGCAGGGAGCTGTGGCGTTGCCACTGAATGGATGGCACTGTGCCAACTCCGCTGCCATCCGCCCTTGCAGCTCTTTTCCTCCCTCCTCCCTCCTGCTCTCCCCTCCTCCTCCTCCTCCCGTCGACTTGACGTTAATTAACACACGGGTTAATTGATTTTAAAAGCTGAAGAATTACAGTTAACTTTTCCCACAGGGTACGGACGCCAGCCGCTTGGCACGGTTCTGCCGCTCGCGCTGGTGCAGGGGGGCAGGGAAGAGCCCGCAGCAAAACCAGCGACTGCGGAGGGATGGACAGTCGGTCGGTCGCCTGTTGGCGTGCGGCTGGGGGCGACCGACGCTCCTGCCTCGTCCTCCCGACATGTCAACGCTATATGTTGCTATAAACAATCAGAGCAACCCCTCCCCTCGCCGCTCCCACCCGCCCTCCTTTCAGAAAGGCGAGCTCTGTCGAAGTTTCAGCAGGGAAGCCGTCCCCCCGACAGGCTCATCACAGCACAGAGGTGACCAGCCTCTGCGGGGTCTCGCAGCGCAGCGCAGGGCTCCCCACCCCGAGCACCCTGCCACGGCTGGGGTGGGGCGCCGGAGGACCGCTGTCCGTCACAGGCTCGTCCTGTTCTCCGGGGCTCTTTTTCGTTTCCTGAATTGGCTCAGATACGTCGCTTGGGGTGAAGCATCTCAACCAGGGAAAGTTAGTTCATTGTAATTACAAGAGAAATAAACCATGTGAGGGCTTTGTTTTTTTGCTTTCGCTCTCCCTCGCCCCAATCTCTGCCGCGAGTGAGGGTGAGTGACGGTGCGGCTGGGAGGAGGCGCAGCAGCGCTGGGAACTTGCTGCTTTCACCTTCTCGTGCTTTCATTTTATTTCATTTTGTTTTTTAAAGGCATGAAGCAAGTGAAGCGACGAGAGGAATCCATTATGCAAATCAGGTCACATTTGCATAATGTCTCATGACTGGAATATGCAAATGAGTTGTATAATTTATGAGTGCCAGTGTCTGTCTAAAAGTGTTTGCCAGAATTCATAAAAAGTGAGGCGCGGGGAGGGCAGCTGGGCTGGCTGCCCTGCCAGGAGGGCTCTGCGCTTTCTTTTCAAAGTCTTCCTTGAGATCAGCAGCTCAAGCGCTCATTAATGAGAAACAAGCCCCCCTTTCCACCCTGTCCCCCTCGGTTTATTTTCCGTTTCTCCCTCTGCCAAGCCCCCACCTGCTCCCTTCGAACTTCTCCAGGAGGCGTGTGGCTGGCGCCGGGAGCCGGGGCCGCGGTGGCCGGGCAGTCCCGGGCAGGCTGGCTCGGCCAGGGTCTCACTCCGGATGTCCCCAGGGCTCTTACCAGCAGGAGAGACCTGCCGTTCAGGCACGCGAGCTCCGTGGGCACGGTGTGCATCGGGGAGCTGCGCTGAGATGCTTGCCTCCGACAGGCATGGTGGGATTACTGCTTATTCGCAATGCGCCACGTCTAGCTGGTGCTCTGAGTCAGAGACCCGCGCCCGACCTTCGGGAGGGCTGCAAGGTCAGTGCAGGGGTGGCAGTGCCACTGGGGAGAGACCTCGAGGTTCCTGCCCAAGCCGGCAGGGCTCAGCTCCAGCACTGAAGAGGTCTCTGGAATATCTGGAAATGCAGGACAGGGATCAAGACAATTTTTCTTTTTTTTTCTTTCCCCGCTTCTCTGCGTGTTCGGAGATCTCAGGAGCATCAGGAGAATGCAGGTAGGCTGTTTCACACGGGGACACCGCTGCTCTGAGCCGTCTGCACAGGGAGAGGGTAAATAGCAGCAGCTCTGGCCCGTGGAACGCTGCGGCATGGCTCTGGTGCGTGGACCAGCACCCGCCCGCTCCGGGCAGGGTCCAGCGAGGAGCAGCGGGGTGGGTGAGCCCAGGGGTCGGGGCAGCTCAGCATCAGCCTTCCCCAGCTCCGGGAGGTCCCAGAAGGGGCTTTTGGGCTCGAAAGTGTGATTTGCTTTTCTTGAGAATCTGCATTTTGGTTGTAAAAGCCGTACGTGTTTCTGGTTCCGAAACAAGTTTTTTGGTAGTAGTTACTGTCCAGCCTGATGAACCTCTCACTTGCAGTCAGTCTGAAAATAGTGCGAGTCTTTCTGTGGTTTATTTAGCAGACGCAGGTCTTGGCTCTGACAGTGTATGTCACACTGAACGCGTCCGGTACAAAGCAGTGAATGCACACACCCTGCTTTTACCCGGGACGGGAGGACTCCTGGTGAGGGAATAGGAACGTACCCTCTGCAGTAGGTGTAAGGGAGGCAACACCGGCACGTCTCCTGTCGTGACAAGTGAGAGAGGGGCAGCGGCACACCCAGACCCCAAAGCATCTTTTGCTTATGACTGCTCAACTTTGGTGCCTTCCTTCTGCTCGGAGGGGTGGCTGTCCCCCGTGCTGGTCCTCCCCGGAGCAGCTAGCAGCGAAGCAGCTGAGTCTGACCTGGAGCCTCTGTGGGATCAGGGCTGCTGGGAATAACTGGTGCGTCCACCGAGGGCAGCGGGAGACAGAGTGTTTTGTGGGGAGCAGTGGGGCTGTGGCAGCAGGGAGGGCCAAGGGCCGTGGGAGGGAGCGGTACGGAAGCCCTGGGAACATCCCGCAGCTCGGGGACCGGTGGCCCTGCGATGCCAGGAGTCGGGGCTGCTTTTAACCTTGCAACAAACTGCCCTGCCTCACTCGTCACAAAAGCTGCAAGCTGGAAAGGAGAGCGACCTGTTTGCTTGTTAGGGTGTTTGGTCTAGCATCCACGGGTCCTGCACCAGGACTTGAGTCGGTTCTCCGGGCGGTACCTGTGGCGGGCAATCTTTCAGGGCTGGCCGGCACCAAGACCTGGGGTCGTGGGGTGGGAGGAAGAGCTCTGCGGCTGTGGAGCATTTTTCAGGCGAGGAGGGAATTCAGTCTCCGTTTGGGGAGACCCCACAGCTCGCTTTGGAGTGAAACTGCCGTATCTACCAGACGAGATTTCCTCATCCTTGCAGGTCAAGTAACAAGGGACGGTGGCATGCAGAATCCCTCGGTATAGCTCATGTACTGCCTGCATTCCTGTCGAGGCGGTGGGTTTTGCCAGCGGAACGGAGTGCACCTGACAGACCCTTGTTGCTTTCTTCTAGGGCCCTCCTGTGCTTGGCCTCTGTGGTTTCCCTCCTGCGGTGTTGGAAGGGCTCCCGGCAGCTCCCGCCCTGAGACTTCCCCAGGCCTTTCTCTGCAGTTCTTGCTTTCTGGGCCTCCATGAAGGTAAGCCCTCGGAAACACTAATCCAGCAGACTGGTGAGCTGAGGCTTCTCCGCATGTTGGGGCCTCCCCAACAGAGCAGAGTTCAGCCAGGTGCCTCCTAGCATTACCTGCTGTAATTTCCACCACGAAGAGTTCCTACATCCAACGTAGAGTCCTTGTTTTAAAGAATGATATCACCTCTGCCACCTTCCATTCCTCAGGCAGCAATGCTGGTGTAAGCGATGGGATACAGGGATCGGTACCCACCGGGAGCTCCAGTTGCCTCCTCACCTCTCTGGGTAAGGCATGCAACATCAGGCCACGCTGGCCTGGGTTGGGTGGTCGCTCCTGATTTTCCGCTCCTACCAGTGCTGAGCTCCGTGTCAGCGCGAGCTGTTGATGCCAACGTAGTAACCCACACTCTGAGCTGCCACCTTTGTCCCACCCTTTCTCGGTTTGGCACAAAAAGGGCAAGGTGTAGGCAGGGGTCTGAGCACAGCTTCGCAAACAGGTCTGTGATGGCACCAGTCTGCCAGCAACAGCCACCAGCCTCGCAGTACCGGCCTTGGCACAGGTGACGGATGTGCCTGACGTTAAGAGTGGCTTGGCGGCATGGGGCTTATTGCCTGATGGTTGTAGATAACAGTTGTAAGCAAAGTGTGTAAAATCTTTAAATCTTTAACAAATCTCTCATTAATCCCAGCTAAGTAGATTAAAGCTGATTGCAGGCTTTAAAAGGAAGCAAGCTGATCACCTGTAGGACAGAGAAAATATATACAATGAGAAACAGTCAGACAGATAGGCTGCAGTGTGCAGCTCCTTTGTTCCTGGTCCAGATAAAACTAGGATGGCAGTCAGACCGCTGGACCTGGGTTCAAATGGAGCCAAAGGTTCAGTGAGGTGAGACCGTCCCGCATGGTTCTGTCTAACCTGATTCAGGAATATCAAAGGTGCTAGAGGCAGGTACTGCCTGCGCAGTTCTGTGTGAGTGGCGTCTTCAGAAAAACAAGACAGCACGCTGAAGTTCCAGATGAATATCAGGATCTTTCTCAAGGTTCAGCCTGATGTTAAGGCCCCGAACATCGGGAGGGCCTGCTCTTGGCCTCTCGTGCTCTCTCTACAATGGTCACTGGAACTGATCGGTGTTTGTAGACATAGCTCTGATTGGCAATGAAATGGTTAAATATCTTAGCGCAGGGAAATTCGGCCAGATATTTACATTTCGCTTCAGTAACTGAAGGAGTCAATTTTGTAGGACTAGACTCTTAACTGGAGTGATTTGGGGTTTCTTTTCTTTAGAACGACGTGTTCTATTTCTAAACATAGATTCTGCAGTATGAAGTACGTAACTGTTGCTAGCTGTAGATGCCGCAGGTACAGGTGAAAGCTCTTCAGCAAAGGCCAGACCTATCTCTGTAACCCATCCCTGTTGTAATTCAGTGGCTTGCTCTCAGCTGGTGCTTGCCCCTTTGCTCACCCGTCTGCCCTGGCCTGCTCATACAGTTGTCCATGGCTCCTGCTCACCCAGGGCCATGCACTGTCCACCACTCTTTCTTGTGGCTTGTCTGTCCCACCTTATTTCAGCAGTGCCCACTTTCCTTGCCAGTTCAGTAATTCTGTTTTCTCTTTGCCATTGACTCTTGCCATGGTGCTGTCCCCAGAACAATAAGATGAGGGCTTTCTGCTCTAGCATCTATGTATGTGTGGTTCTAAGGCACGGCACCATGGTGACCAGTGCTAAAAACTGCAGCAGTGCCTCGTGCTTTGGACCGTATGTCCAAACAGACACTCTGATGTTAGTTCCTGAAGATCCAGGGTGACAATCAGGTCAGTGGTGGGTTCTCTGAGTTTGGTGCTAAGCAAGGGAAAGCAGGAGATACAGGATAAATCTTCTGAAGGGACAAATGTGGCTTGACCAGCTGAGCCTGAGTCAGCCTGGGTCCACGAGAAGGCAGCTCTTGGTGGTTTCCCCACATTGGCAGGCGGTGTTTTGCTCTTTCGAGAGCAGCTCAATTTTGAGGGTGCTTTGTGAGCAGGACTGGTGATCATGTCCCTCTTCTCTACCTCGTCCTGTGAGATGGGCAGAACAACGGAGCTGATGCAGGTGATTCAGCCTAGGCCTCCACTGTATAGGTAGAACTTCAGTGGTAGAAGAGAGGAGCTGGCTGAAGGTTTCAAAGCTGCCATAGCAATTGGTCTCCTAAAACAGTGACGCTTCTGTTTTAATAAAGTTGTGCTTTGTCTGATCATGTGAGGAGGTGGCTGAAAAACCAGGACAGGAGGGTGCCCCGCTTCTCCCCCAGCTCTACCAAAATGACGAGGGATTCCTGTTGTTGCTCTCCTTGCTCTCACCTTGCTCCCCACAAAGTCAGCATCCTCACCCTCCAAACCGCCCAAGGGCGCAATAAGTAGGTTAATGCTTGCTTTAGGGTTAGCCTGAGGGTGAGAGTTCCCCACAGGAACAGCAGAGCTGTGTTTGCTCTCTGTGTGAGACTTCGTGCGCAGGGAAGCCTTCAAGGTGAATGAGTGCCTGCTGCTCCCGTCTCACCGCTGTGTGCCCCTTCCTCCTCATTCCTGCCCCAGCAGAGGAAGCCCGCGTCTCCTTGCGGCTGGTTCCTGAGCGCTCGCTCTGCGTGGCAGGCCTGCTTTTTGCCTTAATTCTGTGTTCACTGACGCCTGGAGTCATTCTTTAGTTTTGATTCCCTTGTTGGGAGCAAGCGCAAAGAGCAAGGGACAAGGACAGAGAAACAGGAGAAATGCAAAGGGTGGAGATGACATCTCTGGGCATGGTTTGCATGCTGCAAATATTAATACATTACGGCATGGAGAAATGGCTATCCCTCTGCAGTGCTCCCCGGGGCTGAGGAACTGCCCTTGTGCCCGGTGTGCACTGCAGCGAGTGCCACTGCTGCCCGGAGCCACGGGAGAGGCAAACGCAGCTGCGCATCTCCGGGGCCGCTTGGCTTGGGTACTTCTTGCCCCCTGGCTGGAGAGGGGGCTGCCAGCGGCGTGGGGCGGAGGCCCCACAGGCCAGGCGTTACTGAGATCCAGAAACAACATCTCTTCTTCATGCTCTGTGTTCGCTCACCGCTAGCACCCTGCCCTCCTGTTTGGACAGGGGTTGACCCGGGGTAGCCAAGTACCCCACTCTTCCGTGGTGCCTTGTGGTGTTTCATAAGCTCTCTTGGAAGAGCGAGATGGGCCTGACGGGCCCTGCTTTGAGCCCCTGGCCTCTGCTCTCCACGGAGCCCCCTTGCACCAGGGCAGACTAGCTTAGGAGGAGCAGGTTGTTGCATCTTTTCCCTCCAGCTGTTTCTTATGAATCTGAACTATGCTCATTTTTACTTTCTGTGAGGACTGTGGCCCTCATGCTGGTGCCACCAGGACTTGCGGGTGCTCAGGCACTGCTCTAGCATTAACTGGCCAGCCCGACCTGCACAAAGAGCCTTCCAAGCACCGCAGAAAACACTGGACCAAGGCTTCATGATGTTCTCCCACAAAATGTTGAAATACCTAGTGAATTGTCCTATGCTAAACTATTTTAAGACTTTAAAATAAAGCAAAGAATGATGCTAAGCCTGCTAAGTAAACACCAAAGCACAGGGTGTGAATGCCCACTCCTGCTCCTCAGACACGCACGCAGGCACCCAGAAAGGGCCAGCATCGGCATGGTCAGTCAGTGCAGGGACCCAGGCTGCAGAGACGGGCTGCCCAGCCTTCCCTCCCTGCAGAGCAGTAGTCTGCCCCTCCAGAAAAGATTCAAAGAAATTCTGTAGATTTTTGAGTGGTTTAGCCAAAGATTTTCTGTTTATATTTGTATAACTAAGAGTTTTCTATTTGCTCTGTGATTTGTTGTTCTTCTTCGAAGCATCATCTGTATTAAAACTTGGGTTGTCCTTAAAAGTGAAGTATTTAATTTGTGTGAAATCCTGTCTAAACATTCTTACCTTCATTTAAAAAAGACATGCACTGATTAATTACCAAATTAAGCTACTGTGAACCCAAATTAAGAATTTGCTCTAGATTTTTGCAAGACTTGTGTTAAATATTTTTAAACCGATTTTTAAGTGATACTGTTTTACTTTACACAAGGCTTTGATTTCAGTTCTGCCATGCTTTTATGCTTTTCCTTGCATTCTTTTTCCATTTTTCATTCATTCTTCCAGTTCCCTGCCCCCCAGCCCTCTGTTCTCACCCTCCAGTGCGGTGGATTTTATTCCTTTTTCTGCCTAGCTTCTCCCTTTTTCTGCAGTGTCCCTGGCAACTCGCTCCTGCTCTTCAACTCTCCACTTTCCTGGCTATCAGTAGCACGTGCCTGCAGGTCCTCTCCCCTCTCCTCCTTCCTCGAAATCTGTGGCGTCTGTCCCCCTGCGGAGCGCGCGGAGTTTGTTCAGGAGCTGCCGCGGCTCCCCGTGCCTTGGCAGCGCAGGGCGAGGAGAGCGCGAAGGGGCCGTGGCCCAGCAATGCCGGAGCCGACGCCGGGCACCTTTTCCTGCAGCACCTCTCACTCCGGCAGGCGCGTGTGCGGAAACACGGTGCCCGCAGGAGCGGAGAGCCGGGTGCCCGCAGGCCGCCCTGGGCACCCTCCGGCGTGGGTGCGGGGCTGGCCGGGGCAGGGGGCGCGGGGCGAGGAGCAGGGGCAGGTGAGCTCGCTGGGGTGGCTTTGGTCATGCCTCGCGCATCAGGTAGCCCTGTTTTCTCTTACTGCCAGACTAATTCCAAAAAAGGAAAACAAACCAAAATATGTCAGTGATTTTGAATTGCAAATCTGGGTGTTCAAAAGCCATGAAATGAGAAATTTAAGCTGCTTACTGCAACATGAATCCACCCGTGTTGGACATGAGTAGCATTTCCTATTTCTGCTCCGACTCCTATATACATATCTCGGTTAAAACAGATGTCCAGGCAGCTGCGGCCGGCAAGAGCAGGGTTAGGGAGGAAAACAGGGAGAGTTTTGCTGCGTTCGTTGTTACAGAGGTTGGCTGTGGCAAGGTAAGGTTAAAAGTGTGCCTAGAACTATGTCTTCAAAGTTAATTTACTGCTTAAATTTTAATGTTTGAAGTTGCTGTGTTTAATTTCCATGTAAATATTAATTTGTATTGTCACATAAAGGTAGTATTGATATTTTCCATTAAAAGATTCTCTTTTCGGTTGCTGCCACGCCTTTATCCACTTTAAACCTAAAGTTTTCTACATTCATGTTCATCTTGGCATGACTTTTCTTTAATATTTCTGGAAGGAAAAAAAAAAACAACCCAGAGCAAAACAGCTTTGCCAAAACACATTTTAACAGAAAAAGAAATATATGACTTGTTCAGGATTTGGGGAGGAACCTTGGAGATGTTTCCTGGAAAAACACAAAAGCCTCTGTCCTTCAGTGTAAAGATTTCAGCATTCTTGCCAGCAGTGTTTTAGCAGTGTGCTGCGCCTTGCCTTTAGGACTAGCCTTGCCTTTAGGACTAGCCTTGCCTTCGAATCGCTCACGCTGCAGCCCTGCTGGGCGCGCCCCGGATTCCCTCCCCCCCCCGCCCCGCGCTGTGCCCATCAGCGCGCCAGGCCCACAGCCCGGCCGCGTTCCCAAACGGCAAAACCTGGTGTGACGGTGCGGCTTCGGTCCAGCCTCTGGGTGCCTGTGCCTTACAGCGCTGCTCCCCGACGGTGTGCTGTGCGCACGGTGGCTGCCCTGGGAACGGGGCACCTCTGGCAGCGGAGGTTGCTGTCTGTGGGATTTCTCACCCGGCTGTTGCGGGATCCTGGAAGCGTTGAATGAATGACAGGCAGTGGTTTGGGAGCCGTCTCGGTGGGGAATTGCTCTTGGAGACAGGTACGGCCATGGGTATGCACGGTTACTGGAGACAGCGGGCAAGCCAGGACTCTCCCAGACAGCTCTAACTGTCCTTATCTTCAAACTTTTCAGCTCGGAACACCAAGGTGTTTCCTTGTAGAATGGCTGAGCGCTCACAGTTTTGCTTGAAACGTATGCAATGCTATAAAGTCGTTGAGTGCTTCACAAATCAGAACGAGACACCTCAAACCAAGCACCTAGAGGACACATCTAGTGCTTGAAAATCTCCCTCTGTTCTGCCTTTGTAAAGTGCGGGTAATAAAACCTTTTCCTCACAGGGTGCTGAGATTAGGTAACACTCCCGGAGAATTTAGGTAATGATGAATGTCGTAGAAATTCCCAGCTGGAGATAAATAGCAGCATTCTGCGTGAGGTTTGGAAGTGCAAGTGGGAGCCACGTGCGAAGTTGTGAGAGGAAAGGAAATACTGAGTGATGACCTTTCCTGTGCACTTTATCCACCTTGTGAAGGAGTAAGTGGAGGATGGGATAGGATCGTTTACTGGAGACCATATCATATGCTGATACAGAAGGGCCCAAATTATGCTGGCAACCGTAATTCTGTCATATCCAGTGTTCTAATAGTGTCTTGTCATTGTAGTATTTTTCTAAAATAGCTGCACTGTAGGCACCGTAGGCTTAAGAAAGCGAGTCTGCTCTCCTGCACGTTCCCGTACTTAGTCCAGCTAATGAAAACTGCAAGGGTTAGGCGTTCTTTGAAAGCATTCCTCAATGGTAAATGTTAACGGAGACACCAGAGCATTGTCCTAGCTATTAATCTGCAGATAATAGAGGGTCCATTTCTTAAGTACACACAGAAAAGGAGAAGAAGAAATACTGGCTATGACACAAAATGAATTGTCTTCCTCCATGCCCTTGTAACCTAGGGCATGTAGTGCAGGCTGCCAGCCATTGCGTTACAGATTTAAAAGTGCTGGAATCTCTCAGTTCTTTAGCAGGTTGCCTGATGGATCGGTGAGTAATGTACTTGAAGAGTGCATTACTAAGCCCCAGACTAATGGCTAGCTCTTGCCCATGGCTTTTGCTATAGATCATTCATCGTGCTATTCATAAGCTCTCTGCCAGTCTGTGTCTGGCACTTGTGCTGCTGCTGCTAACACCATTTGCCTGATGAATTCTGCACGAACATCCCCCGTGTTTTCAGAAGGCAAGTGGTAAATGAGAAGAAAAGAGTGAGTCACAGCTCTCCAGCAGTTCTCCTCATGCTCTTTTGGAGGACATGGAAAGGTGATGGGCATGATACTCACTCACCCAGCATTACTAGCACAGTAGTGTGTAAAAAAACATCTGGGGTCTCTGCACATGACAGCACACCTTCCTATCACTTTCTGAGGAATTTGTGCCTGGAAACTTTGCTTTCCTAGGAAGACTGATGTCATAGGCCATGGTGAGACAGAAAGGGGAAGCATAGGTGACTGGGTTGCTGAGTATGGCTCTTGGACAAGAAACCTGTGCTCTGGTGTGCTAGGAAGAGATGCCTAGATGTAGTTACCAAGATGTGGCTGTTGTGTGAGCTAAACGAGGCAGAACCAAGCTTCACAGCAAAGACCATCACCAGGGGTGACTTCTGGGCTGGCTTTGGTGGACAGGGCAGATGTGTGCAGAGATGACTGAGTTGCCCTCCTTCCAGTTCCCATCTGGCTTCAGAGGTTTTCCTCTTTCTTTAGATGCCATGACATCATAGTGATAGGACAAGGGGGAATGGCCTGAAGCTGCAGGAGGGGAACTGGAGCTGAGCTCTGAGGCAGAGCTCCCTTCCCTGGGAGGGTGCTGAGGCCCTGGCACAGGGTGCCCCGAGAAGCTGTGGCTGCCCCTGGCTCCCTGGCAGTGCCCAAGGCCAGGTTGGATGGGGCTTTGGGCAGCCTGGGCTGGTGGNGTGGCAGGGGGGGGGCACTGGGTGGGCTGGGAGGTCTCTTCCCACCCAAACCGTTCTATGGTTCTAGGATTCTGTATTAACAGGACTGCAGGGTAACTGCCCAGGAGCTGTGGCTCCCTGGTGTGGTTGAGACTAGCTGGTCCCCTCTCTTCTTTCACTTGGACCACTGCACAGCCATGAGAAAAGAGCAATCCAGTCAACTATCAACTTAAACTGGTGACCCATCCCACCTCCAGTTGTTTGAGTTATCCAGAACCCTTTCCAGTCCCCAAGCACAGCCTGGTAGCTTTGCTGACAGAGAAGGCTTAAGCCTTGCTCTGCTATTCTGCGCTCTTTGGCTTTGTATTTTTGCAAGAAGTTACTTAAACTTCTGCAGTTCTTTATTAACATATCCCTGATGAGCTTATGGAAAGGATGAAGCCTTCATCCTAATGAATTTCCTGTACAGCAGCCATAGTAAAGATTGCTGCTAAAACTAGTCAGCCGAACAAAACTGTAAAAGCAACGCAGCTGAAGAAGGTTCTTCAGTCCCAGCGGTCCTACGGAACCAGAACTAGCCCAAACTGAGGAACAACACTTTAAATTTTCTAATTTACTCCATGTGTTAGAAATGTTGTGCCTTTTGAGGGGATAGTAGTAAGAGCAGCACTGTACTTGGGGTGCTAGATATTACATTCTTTAGAGAAAGACCTCTTTTTACCACGGCTGTTTTTCTGTGTGTGCTTCAAATACAGCTTGGACACCTTTTCAATGCTCCAAGCAGGAAGCAAATTCTGGTTCTTTGTACTAATTGATTCTACAACCAGAAGTCTGAAGGTATTTTGCATACAGAAGCAGGTGGAGGATGCGGAGGGCTGCAAAGCCAATGCTGCTAAAGAGGAGTATGCCATAAAACCAGAAATTCCCAGTCGGTGTTGTCAGTCGGTTTATTTGCAGGCTCTTTTGGAAGATGTTTCTGGTAATAAAGTGTCATCAGTCTCTTTCTCTGTCTCAGCCTGCCTATCTAAAACCTTACGGTGGCCTGTATTTAACTGGGAATACCCTCTGCTTGTTTCCTGTATTCTAGCCTGAGTTTTCTTTCTTTAACAAGCACAACAGCATGCTGCTCTGCCTTCAAAGAGGAAATTAATTCCGTCCGCAAAAGGGTCAAGTGCTAGAAAGTGCATAGCAATGCAGTTTGCGTGGCAGGATCCAGGAGATATGATGCTAATAAGATTCTAAGATGAGAACAGCAGACTGGCTCTGGGGATTCAGATGAAGGGTTCTGTAAATTTTAAAAGAAATGGTCTCCAAAAACTAATGATGTCTGCTTTCCAATTCATTAATAATGTGGAGCAGGGAGATGGGAGTGAGAAGCAGGCCATGCTTTGAAATATCAAAATGCAGCAAGGAAAAAAACAGTGAGAGCTCATCTCATCGGGGTCGTAAAGCTGGGAGAAGCAGACGGGCTGCAGGGGAACGTAGTGTCAGTGCCTGGAGGGAAGGAAATTGCACTGCGGGTTCTGCTCCGCGTAATTTATGCACAGACCCTTTGCCAGTGTCGATGTGCAATTTCCATGCTGAAAAAAGACGCTGCTGCCGTATTGACGGGGCTTTTTCAGTGTTCCTGTTTAAGGTGACTTATTACACAGGACGTCTGGTGGAATTTAAAAACATATCTGAATGTAGTATATTTACAAACGTAGTGTATTTACAAACGACTCTTGGTAAACCTTCCCCTCACCGTTCCGCATTGCATGCACGGAAGGGAGTAACAGGAACCTGAGCCTTGTTTGTAGCTAATAGTGGAAGAAAACCCCTCAGGCAAAGCCTAATGAACCAAGAGCAGTTCTGAGCTTTCCTCTGTAACATCTGGAGAGACTCTGCCTTTCCGAGGGCTGCCTGGACACATCGCGTGACCTTGCTGCTTTACATCGTGGGCACTGCCCGCTGCTGGTGTGGTGTTTGCGTGGAGGTGCTGTTGTGCGGGCGCCGTGCTGGAGGCTGTCCCTTACGGGAGCCGAGCTGGCAGCTAGCAGTGTGCCGGAATGGTTGCCAGAGTGGGAGGGTGTGCAGCGGGAGGGTTCAGTTCCGACTGTTACTTTGACAAAGCTATTACGATTTGCAGAGTGAGGTTAAGGTTTTCCTCCTGTCTTCTCCTTTTACCTGTGAGATACTTTCTCATCTCGCCTCGAAGCCTCCCATCAGCAGTGGCTGGTGGGGTTCTGGGGAGCAGCCTGTGCCGCAGAGCCTCGCCGCCGCTCGGAGCCCTTCGGAGCCCGCCTGCAGGCTGCCACCCGGGCAGCGCTGGGCCGCAGGGAGCCCGGCCCCGGGTGCAGGGCTGGGGCTCCGCTGCCAGCACGGAGCCCATGGGGCTGCCGCTGCTGCTTCCCCAGCACCCAGCGCCAACACGCTCTGGCCGTACCTGCATGCTCCTGCTGTGGCCGCTGCACTGTCCCTCCCATCCTGGGCACTCTGCTTGGCCGGGGCGTTTGACAGAGCATTTTCTAACCCCAGCAGGACTGGTGCCGTGTCTTTGCTGCATTGTGCTGCCCTGAAGCTTTTTTCTTGTGCTCTGCTTTCAGTCTGCAGGTCCCATCTGTTTTCTTTAGCTTCAGCCACATTATCTCAGCAGCAAGTCATGCTCGAGACAAGTGATTTCTCTTGGCTACAGGAGTGGGGGTTGAAAGGCATGTTCAGTACGTGGTGGCATGTGCTGAGGACACCCTGTCCGCTCAGAAGAGTCATTTTCATGAGGGCTTCTGCTGAGCTGCAGAATCAGGTGGCTCAGCTGAGCGTCTGGGATGTGATGGGCAGGTTTTGGGAGATGGCTGATGGAGGAGGCTTGAGCTGAGTTTTCTTTTCTTGCTAATGCCACAGTCATAGAAGTGTTTGAACTGGGGCTCTGCATCATGTCTGCAACACCTTCTTAGTGTTTATAAATGTTTTGTATTTCTTCATCAGGGTGCTATGGGGTCCTCCACATTGACAGGTATGCCTCAGCTGTCCCTGCAGCAAGCCACAAATGCATTGGCACCAAACCACTGCCTCCGCCTGTGGTTTTTTCTGTTTGTTCATAGTCTCCAGTGGATCAGTCTGACTTTGCAGGCTTTCCTGTGAACTGCAGGGACGATACAGCCGTGTGTATCAGATCTTCCACCTTCCTCGTATGTGTGTCTCAAATGTTTCCTTGGAGAGGAGCTGGAGAATTTGTTTCCTCAGGGAATCTCAAGATAGATAGATAAGGATTTCCTTGAAGGTTTTCCAGTGAAGTTCCTGCTTGTTATTCAGCTCCTCAGCACAAGGCTACAGAATGACTTGCCTGCAGTCACATAGTTGGTCAGTGGAGCAGACAAGAGTTCACAGCTGCCTGAGTGGAAGTACAGTTGTGTGCATTGGGACTGTCCTATGGCATCGGAAAGGTATGAAAAAACAGCTGGTGCACGGAGGCCTTTTTCCTTGATGTTCTTCACCTAGCCATTTAGCAACTGAGTTGATTTTTGTGTCAATGATCTTCCAGAAGAAACCATTCTGGCTTGGAGCTTGGCAGTAATGTTGCTGTAGCCACTGGGACCTTGGCATGAGCAGTTACGTTTTTAAGGGCTTTACTTATGGCGAAGGGGAAATGAGCCAGCATTCCAGTGTAAAATAGAAAGATTTCATAAACCCAAATTTCCCGAGTTCTGTGCCCCAGGTAGACTGACTGATGTGTGATGACCACCTGAAAAAAAGTTATGCATTCCTTTCTGATTTGCATCATTTGCTGCTGACTGCTTTTCCCAAACTTTTATTTAAAAGATGAAAAAACATCTAGGTTTTGCTGAAGGAGAAAAAAAAAGGCCAAGAAGTTTTCTCTGTTCCAAACCTAAAGTTTCTGCTCTAATTCTGCTGGACAGGTTTCCTTTCTTCCTGCGTGACAAACATCTCCTGTCCCCATCAGGATACAGAAGAACTACAAAATGAGACATCTAAATTTTTACTAATCTGTGAATGAGATGTCTTCTATAATCATGGCATTCAGGCTTGAAACAGCCTGTGGAATCCCTTTGAAATACAGTAGAAAATGCTAGAATATGAGTGCTCTCACTTTCTACATGTTGTACTGGAAGTCGCTCTCCAGGCGAGAAGCCCAGCTCTTTGTCCCGGTGCCCGGTGCTGCACACCAGCTTTGTGCTTGCAGTAACAGTGAAGGCTGCCTACCTTCCTTGAGCTAGCAGAAAAAGTAGATAAAGATACTGCAAATACAGCTGTGATCTTACTGTCTCACAGCACCCTGCCTGGGGAGAGCTGCAGTCGTATTTCTCGTCCTGTAGCCTCTGTTTGCAGTCTGAAAGCTCTCATGGGAGAAGGATCCTCAGCAACCCTGAATAAACTGTCCTGAGCACTTTAAAATGGTGTCTTTAATTAGAGGAGACGTTTCTGACTTTGTGGTGCTGTCACCCTAGTGACATCACCTGCACCTCTGCTGTAGCACACACCAGGCTTACTGTGGCTCACACGCTCACTGAGCTGTCAGAAGAAACGCTCTTTGCACTGACGCATTTGATTCAGTTTGGTGACACAAGCCCTTGCAGAAGTCAGTGTTAGGGGAGCATCAGCTGTTTGCCTTCCCAAGAGAAGGGAGCTCCTGCCCTCTTCTGCTGGGACTTCGCTCTTTGGAGCGTGAGGCATTTCAGCAGTTGCTTCAACTGAACCTGTGTCAGAAGCAAGTTCTTCCTGCAGGGCTCCAGGGTGACAGAAAAGCAGGGCTGCAAGGAGCGTGTGAGGAGCTACCTATCCATCCTCATTCCCTCAAGTGTGCTATTTGTTTGGAGAGGATTCTTTTCGGTTTTTGTACTTCAAGCTAAATCCTTTGAACGCCTTCACTCCTCCCTTAGGGGTCATGTTTCCAGGTCTCAGTTCATTCACACCATTCACCTCTGGGATTTATCCAGCCGCTCCACTAATCCTTTGGAGTGTAGTTCCCCAAAGCGGACACCATGCTTCAGTGGGGGATCAAGCATGCAGATGACTTCACATGTCTTGAAGGCTACGTCCTCTTCATGCACCCAATATAACATTTTCTTTTTCACAACAGTGCGGTACCTTTGGCTTGCGTTCACATGGGTCCGCAGTGGTACTCGCCCCATCTCAATAAGCTCCTACCTGGCAACTGTTGATACTCTGAAGATGCAGCAGCGATTCCTGCCTGTGTAGACCCTGCACTCATCTCTTGAATTTCCCTCTAGTCTCCCAGCTCACTTCTCCAGTTTATGCTGTTTTAAATCCCATCTTCCAATGACCTTGCAGCTCCACCTAGATCTGTCATTCGCAAGTGTAACTAACGTTCTCTGTTCCATCACCTACACCGTTAATAATCCCCAGCACAAAAAAACAGTAAGCCCCTCAAGAGCCCGAGGTACATCCTTCCATTTTGACAATGAATCACTGATCCCTATTCATGTGATGGGGCTCTTCAACAAGTTTTGTACCTAAGTTACCTTTGTACCTTATCTAATAGTAGTTTCCTCTAGATCGTGTTTCTTTGGCTTGCTTAGACGAAGACTACGTGAGACAGCATCAGAAACCTTTATAAAATAAAGCTATATGACATCTGCCGTATCTCTTCTATTACAACCTTTTACCATTTTGTGGAAGGATCTTAGATTAGAGAAGATTTGTTCTTGACAAATCCATGTTGGTTGTTACCCATCTGTCATTATCTTTCAGGTGCTTACAAATTGTTTAATCATTGGTTTAATTTACAATTTTATGTTTACAAATTGTTTGGTTTTCCAGAAATTTGAGCTGACTGATCTACGATTCTCTGACTTCTTTTTTCTCTACCCTCTTTTTATAGACAGACACTGTGTTTGCCATTTTTCAGCCTTCCAGTAGTTCATGCCTTAAGTGCTCTTAAACTGCTTCAGCCAGTTCTTTACACACACTATGCTGGGATTCCACAGAGGTTGAAAATATCTAACTTACAACTGCACGCCATACCTGTTGGAGTCTGAAATCCTGCCTCGTTGTCCTTGGTATTACCCGTGATAGCCATCTCTTTGCTGTTGACCTTTTAGATGAGACTGGAACAAGATGCCATGAAAGACCAGTCTTCTCAGCACCGCATGTCAGTAACTGTACTGTTCCATGGAGGAGCAAGCCGACTCTTCTTAGTCTCGCCAGTAAATGCATACTTGCCACTTTTGATTTCCCTTGTTGGCTGCACCTTATGTTATGTCTTCCTACTTTTCCCCTCTGCTTACTCCTGCTTTCATTCTTATCCCTAGAAACCCGATTGTTTCCTGTTCGTGTCTGCAATCACTGCGGAGCTCATGGTTTCGCTGAGTTCACTTCACACTGCACTCGTAGCACTTCCTTTGCACGCTGCCTTGAACTGGTGCAGATAACAGCATTCCTCTGAGGAACTGTATGTTCATATTTCAGTCACATGAGGCATTATGCCAAGTCTTTGTTCATCCCATTCAATTGTATTATTTAGCATTAATTAAGAATTAGAATCAGAAAATCACAGAACACCAGAGGTTGGAAAGGACTCCAGGACGCCTGCAGTCCAACCTCCTGCTCAAAGCAGGACTAACCTCAAAGTTAGGTAAGGTTGCTCGCGGTCTGGTTCAGTTGAGTTTTCATCATGAAACATCCTTAAAGGACTCTGAGACAGTGAGTCAAGTGCCGGAGAAGGGCTTGCTGGAGACCCCAGCACAGTCCCAGGAGCAGCACCTCCATGTCAGACACTTACTGTCCTGACTTGCTGTGCTCCACTTTGTACACAGCCTGTCCTTCATCTTCTCTTTCTGGTCTTCCCTTCATTCACACAGAGTGCACACACATGTCAGTGAACAGTGTAATTATTTTACAGCTCCTGCTTTCCCTTCTTCGGCACCCAGGGTTTTGTAAACCCAGCTGACGGTTGTGGGAGCTGCAGAGACCCAGAACTTCTGAAAACCAGATCCGTCGCTTCAGAGTGTGCCAAATAACCTGTGTTTCATGTGTCATCACCTGATATGCTGGCTGGAGATGAGGGATGCTGCAGTAAGAGGAGACGAGTGGTGGGAGGGACATGTCTACACCCTTCATATAGTGAGTCAGGATACAGGAATGTCGGGCAGGTAAGACTTATATGTTCTGAGCTGCCTACTTGTAGACTTCTTGTTTCATCACAAAACCTTGAATTTTCCACTGAGAAGGGAGTTCGGAGATCTGCCAGAGGGATTGTGTCTTGGTAGTATTCAGCCGTTGCCTTGTGATCCTTTTTCTCTTTTTCTGCTCCCTTTCGCACACGCAGTGTCGCCCCAGCAGTTCCCTCTCCAGCACTTCACCCCAAGCAGGGCTGTCTGGTTATTCCTCATGACGGCTGTAAAAATGCCTGGATCCATGGCAGCCCTGCTGCAGAAAATCTCTTGTGAAGAGTGAGCTCTCATGTCAGATAACAAGGCAGATTTCTGTGGAAATCTGAGCCGGAGCGACTCGCCGTCAGGCCGACACGCCGAGGGGAAGCCGTGGGCCGGTCGGCTCGCGGGGCCTGGCGCCGGCGCTGCTCTGCAGCTGTACCTGGGGATGGGGCTTTTCCCTGCCCTTCCGTATCTCTCAATTCAACCTATTGCGGACACTTTTGAAAATCTAATTACACAGCATTTAATACTACGAACTGTTAATTTGTGGGCGAGAGATCTCCAAAGAGCTTTATAAGTAGCAGCAGAATGGAATGCACCGTTTGTTCCTGCTTGGAATTCCTGCGCTCTGCTTCCTCCGGCACCTGCACCACACCTCGGGTTCGCTTTGCCGAAGCCGGCCGCTGCTGGTACTGCCCTCCTGGAGCCTCTCCTCACTGTGCGTGCTTCCAGCCCGGGGGAGGGAGGTGCGCTGTGCCAGGCAGGGCTAACGCTTTTGTGAGGTCTTTCCCTCTGACAACTCTCCCGAGCCAGTCCAGGAGAAGAGCGTGGCAGGAGCAGGATTGTTGGGTGGAGGTAACGAGGGGGAGGAGCAACAGGCTTAGCGGCAGGACAGCGCAGGGTCTCTCTGGGAGAGGGGCCAGCCATTGTACGGGCTACGCCAGTCCCCGCGTGGCTTTGCACAGGTCACCAAAACCGTCGGGGCCTCAGTTCCCCCGTTTGAGGGAGCGGTGGCAGCACGTGTGTGCCCCTCTGGGCTGGCAGGACCGTGCTCTGCAGCTCCCCATCCTTTGGGTCCTCCACTTCTCCACTGGTGTCCAGGACGGCTGCGGCACGTGCCACGCATGACCAGCTTCAGGCGCCTGCAGACGCGCACCGGCTGCCGCACAGCACGGCCCCTCGCGCGGCGTGGAGGCTCCGATCCTCGCCCAGAGCAGGCCACAGCAGCGCCGGGACCGGCCAGAGGATCCAGCCCCATCTGGGAGCGTGGACGTGGCGGCGACCGGCCGGCTGCAGATCCTAGATAGGCTGCGGGTTCCGCAGCAGGACTCTGTTCTTGTGACAGATACCCAAAGGCAGCTTTTCTTTTAATTAAATATGAAAACCTATAATGCAGTCAGCATGATGCCTCTCGGTATGTTTATTTTTATACCCCGTTTATTTGCTTTTGTTCTCCACATATGCTGTCATTCTGAGGGAGATTTTTATGCTGACCATCTGTGCACTGTGAATGAATTTCAGATAGGACTGAAGGACTTGGGGAGCACGACAGAGGTCAGTTGCGTTCTTTAAAATCTGAGTGGAGATGGGTGTCATTTACAGGTCTGGAATAAACATACCAACTAGTCTTTTTCTTAAAATGATATTGAAATTGAGGAATTGACATTTTTAAGTTGTTGTCTTTAGTTTCAGGATTACCAGGCTTTCGAGATTAGTGGAGTATTTCACACCTCACAGAGTTAATGTTTCACTTTCTGTCTCTACACTCAGAAAAAAAAAAATTATTGTTTCAATAACATTCTGCCTACATTTTAATACTTTTCTCTGCAGCCACAGGCCAAAAAGCATTTAATTTCCCCGGCACCAAAGGTGACGGCATTTATCTGTGTGTTTGTATGATTGGAACTGTAGTTCTGTACCCAGCCCGGTTCAAGCCTTGGGGAACGGGTGAGGAGATGCCCCCAGGGCAAAGCCTGGCTGGCATAGTACACAGATCTGTGCCTGTCTGCAAAGAGAAGGTCGGCTGCTTCGCCAGTCCTCTCTGTCCTCTTGGCACAGTTTAAAATGACGGAACATCCCGCACGTGCATCTGCCTGCTGAGCACTCGCTGCTGGCGTGAGCCCCACGGCCTCCGCTTGTAACACACCATCATGGAGGACCTCAGCGCCCCTGCGTCCCTGCACGGAAACAGAAAGCACCACTGTCCGGCTCCCCCCGTTGCCGCCAAGCAACAGATTTAGGGGCATTGCGGAAACCCGGTCCTCTCGCCCAGCGGAGCAGCGCCGGCACCCCCGCCGTGAGTCTGAGCTCTGTGGAGGGAGCCGTTTGGCAGCACTGGAGTCTCCTCCCATGTGCAGTGACTCCTTCAAGCTTTCAGCTCCCCTGTGTCTCCCAGCTTTTACCCTTTCTTCCTCTTTGCCTCGTTGTTTTTCCTTTTGACTGCTTTTCTATGCTCTCAGGTCAAGGGTTTGCCCTATGGAAAGAAAAAGCTTAGCCAAAAATTAGGAGGTTTAATCCAAGCTTCTCCAGACAGCGTGAACAATCGCCAAACATGGAACTGGCCAAAATGAAAGGCTATTCAAATGGAAACAGAGGGTTACACAGATCTCCCTGAGCAGAGAACTTGATGCCATTTCCACCACCCCACGTGCCGTGCTCGTTGCTGCAGAGACCATGGGTGAAGCCCGGGGGCCGAGCAGCAGTGTTGCAAGGGCACCATCCCTAGCGTTTCTCCCCCCCAGCCTACAGCCAATGCCACCGCTGCTGGCGGCACGTCCAGAGGCTGCGGGAGTTTGCAGGGAAATCTCTCCTTGGTCCTGTACCCCACACTCAGGATACTCATGTGCTTCAGGCTCAGGGCAGGCCCCAAGTGTGCATTCCTACTGCTGCACCAAAGCACGAGCATGATGGAAGCAGCAGCGGGGGGGGGGGAACCTTCCTGACCCCATGGGCTCACTGGCGTAGCTCTGCCTGGAGGCACTGGAGAAGAAACCTCCGTTCCTGGGGGATATGAACCCCCATCTCCCCCCACGCTGCAGGTGCATTCCCAAAGCGCTGAGTGGAGCTGAAGGACAGAGCCATGCCGAGCATTGTCTCGATCCCCAAGGACATGAATTCTTGGGCACATAGGCACTACCAATAGCAAGAGAGTTCTCCTCCGTTTCCCACCCAAAGCAGCAGCAGGTTTCCCATCTCCTTGGGCCAATGCCAGACTGATGACCTCCTCTTCCTTCAGCTGCTGGCTCAGCACCCGCAGCTCTCCCCACACTGTGACTGCAGAGGCACGATCCAGATTTGCCCCCCAAGCTCCGCACGGTGCCTTGTAAGGAGACGTGCCAAGAGGGTGCTCTGCCTGCTGCCAGGCACGGTGGGCCTGGTTCCCGTTGGACGTCTGTGTGCAGCACTGAGACTGGCTGCAGCAGCCTGCACATAGCTTAGGGCATCGGTTGTTTGCATGCAGCAGTCCCGGGAGAGCATGGCGAGCACTCGTGCTCTGCTAAATACGTGTCTTGTGATTGTCCGCAGTGCCCTGCGTAGGTGGCCACGAGCAGAACGTAAGGTGCTCGTGCAGGAACCTGTTGGGCTCGGGCTGCTGCCGGGCAGCAACCGGCCTCTCCCAGCGCGGTGCCCTCCCTGCCGGGGCTCCTGCCCGCGCTGCTGCAGGAGAGGGCTGGGTGGGCTTCGTGCTCCCGCTGTTGGGTGCCTGTCCTGCTGCTGGTATTTTGCAGCTGAAGCCAAGTGAGGCAGAGACAATGTGCTCCAGCATTCTGTCTGAGGGGAGTTTGGGGAGGGGGAGAGGGAAAAAGGCTGTTAGATCTATCGCTGGCAATTTAGATTCAGAGACATTTCATCTGCAGTTCCCTCAAGTGTTGAATTGAATAAAACCAGCAGCAGCAGTGGAGAAGGAGGTGGGGGAAGGGCTCTGAGCACTGTCGGCTAAACAAAAAGAGACAGGCAGCTCATAAAAAAAAAGAATTGCATCCTTGGGCTGAAAATACAGATTCACAGGGAAGGGAGGCGAGTGCGTGGCAGAGCCCACCCGGCAGGGAGGGCCCTGGGCAGGCGCTGCCGAAGGCGCCCGGTGTTTCTGCAGCCTGAGCAGATCAGAGGATTTACTTCTGGGTTTCATGATTTTCTGTGGGTTTTTTGAAGCTCCAGTTGTAGAATCAAGCAGGAAGAACAGAGTCCCAGGCTTTGTTTGCGGTTTAAAAAAATATCTCCTTCACTTGCCAGTGCTTCAGGAGAAAAGTGCAAAAGCAAAGACCCTCAAGGGTCAAAAATTCAGGAGAAAAAGTAACTTAGCACTTACGGTTTTTTAAACACTTGCTGACTCGTGGTTCCCAAACGCAGCCATGGGACAGCAGACCTGTCCTCATCATTAGGTGTTTCTGTTCATCTGCCTCTGAGAGGGAATTGCTGCTGGTTTTTGTTCTGGCCACGCACTGCAGCATTTGTTTTTCCCCAGGTCTGTCTTTCATTCCCAGACACCGGGTGAGGGCAGCTTTCACAGCCCTGCTGAGCCCGAAGGGAGAGGGGCAGCCGTCTGAGAGAATCGGGACACAGCAGAAGATAGTTTCTGGGGGTCTCTGTTGCCTTGTGTGAGCGTGGTGCCACCACTCCCACGGCGGTGCTTCCGGCTGCTTACTCAGTCACAGAGAAGCATCAGGTGTCTCCAGGCTGACTGTGACCGTCCCCAGAACACCCCTAGTGACACTGACACTGCTGTGCTGGCAGCACCTCTCGTCGCTGCAGGTTTCTGGGTGCTTTCCACCCCCGGGAACCAGACCTCACGCTTGGGCATCTCTGGAGTGGCACCCTGCAGGTCCTGCTCCGAGACGCAGCCCTCGCACCCGCTGCAGCCCCATCTGCCCAGCACCCTGCCGTGATGGCGGCGTCTGCGCCCAGCTCAGCCCACGGGGTCTCCTACTCACGGGACCATTTTGGTTGGAAAAGAGCTTTAAGATGGCCAAGTTTCTTGATCAAATCAAAAGTTCCTCAAGCAGTTGGCTCCCTCTGAGCAGCCTGCCGGGCTCACCAAAGCCACTGGCTCTCCTGGTGTCCTCCAGCAAGCGCCGTGGTGGCTGGGTGGGGAGCAGGACTTCTCTTAAGGTGCTGTCTCACCTTTTCACCAGGTGCTGCAGTGACTGGATCCAGTATAGCTGTACAGAAAAGCTCCTGGCGGCCAGGCCAGCGCAGCACTTGTACGAAGGCTTTCCGAGCAGCAGCATAGCTGCCAGGCACCAGGCAGGTTCTGAGGTGTTTCCCAGCGTGTGCTTACTGGCGTGCCCTAATCCTCTCCCGTTCCCCAGTGCAGGCACGGCATGGGGGTAGGATCTGTACCTGGTCGCAGTGCAGCATGTCCTCGCGTGTGCGTGACCTGTGGGCTGCCAGAGGGGCTGCGTCACTCTGCTCGCCTTACCTCGCCCGTCTGAGGCACCGGGCCGCTGGCGGGGTGCACGGGTCCTTACCTGCGGCAGGCCCAGGCCTGCTTTGAGCCCATAACGGTAACCACGTCAGAATGGGTCTGCACCAGCATTTCTAGCAGCAGCGGGAGATGAGAAGCCGGAGCAGGCACCAGGTATGTGGGCAGGACCTGTTCGTGCTGCTCGGGTCCCTCACCCACTGGCTTAGAGGGTGAAGGGGCTGCCTGACGCTCCTCGGAAGGTATTTCTTCCAAAATGTGTGTTCCAGCCTCAGGTGGAAAGGCAGATCTTGTGTTTGCACACACCCCCCATCTTTACTGACCTCCTTGCCCCCCCGTAACACCTTAGTGACAGATCTTATGCCTCACATTTTGCACAGCCCTGCTTCAGACCGCACGCAGACACGCACGTGGAGAGCACGTACACATGGCCAGCGTGTCACATCGGCCAGTGTGCTCCAAGCACAGCGTGCCCACGCAGGGACACTGGGCGCCGGCCTCGCACCAGCGTGTGAGCGGATGCTGGCGTGCAGCTGCGGGGAGAAACGCGTGCGGGAAGGCAGGTAGGATGGCACACGGGGCGCCCGGCCCGGCCCAGCTCTCCATGCGTCACCGAGAGAAGCCGTTCAGATGAACAGCGTGTGAAGTCGGTACCGCGCAGCAGAAGTCTGGCCAGCCCCACGTTACCAGCACCACCAGCAGTGCAGCTGCACAGCGCAGGCTGGTTTCTGAAGCCGTGCTGATGGGGACTCAGTCGAGCTCCGTGCTTACGCTAAAATGTCCCCTGCCTTTGCTGGTGCTCACACGGAAGGGCATGTGAAATACAAAGGCAAGGACAGGGTGAGGAGTCGGGACTTCTCAGGGCAGGCACCGATACCTTTCTTTCAAGTTGTTTCAGCTGTAGAACGGGTCTGGATTCTGATCTGTGTCACAAGGGTTTGGGAGCCTGATTAGCCTGTAAAAGGCTGAGGTGTGACTGTGAATCTAGGACCAAAGAGCACAGAATGAGAGAGGCTGTCGTATGGGCATGCATTATGCTGCCCTGATTTTCTCCCTGTGTTATCGATCCGGCGGCTTGCTAAGACACAGCCTTGCCTGCTGTAGTGGTTTAATTCATTTTTAAACATCATTATTTTTCATGTTGTGGTCTTCTCCTGCTAGGGGTGCTTCTCACTGCCCACCCCCAAAAATGTCCATTCCTGTCTGCGTTTTGTGGCGTGCACGGCTCCCACATGTGTGTGTGCACACCAGGGAGACGGAGAGGCAGCTTCAGCTACACTAAGCAATTAAACTCCGGTAGCTCAGGGATGAGCAGGAGGCCGTGATTTTCTTTTCCTTTGCAGTAATTGCCTCTGCAATCAGCTTTGATCACCCGAGAGCAGAGGAGATGAGTGCTGCAAGTTGACATCAGTGGTTTTAATATATCCATTTACATATACAGGAGCAGTGCAGCATACAGCTTTCCATAGCGCCTCTGACCTGAAACCATCGCCGCTCCATAGACACCTCATTTAATTTAATACTTCACCGCCACTGCGGAAGCCACAGGATGGGGATGGGAGGGGGGATAATCAAGCCCTCACTCTCTTGCTCTCTGTGAATGTCTGTAGAAATGACATGAAAGTAATTGCTTTTGAAAAGCAAAGCAGAAATGGCACAATTGATTCCACTTAAATGAGAAGAGAAGAGGTGGGGGTGGGGAATGTTCACCCTAAACATGCCACCTTCTTTCCTGCTGCAAGCAAATCGCTTGGTGGGTCTGTGTGGGGATGAAGGAAAGGTGGGCTTGTCTCTGAGCAGCGTGCCGGCGAAGGAGGCAAGCTCAGACAGGCAGTGCTGCCCTGAGCAGGGTGCGTCCTCAGCTAATTCGGACCCAAAGCCAGAGGCTGCCGTGTGGAGCCATATGACATCCCCTGTTATCACAGGCATTTCTGTTGCTGGGGAGCTGGTAGGGAGCCTCACTGCATTGCACATCCTAGAACTATTCTGCCTCCAAAACCCACTCACCTGCCTTGCAGCTGGGGGAAGGGGTTGTTCGTCCTGCCTGCTGAGGAGACACCAGCTCCTCACGGTCTCCCGCCCGTCCCAGATTAGCCCTGTGGATAAAGGTTCGCGAGCCCAGGGCTTTGCACGCTGTCCAGCCTGGGGCCTGCTGGTGGGTGCCCGTCCTGTCGCCAAGGGCCCTGCACCCCTGTGAACTGCCCAGCACGCAGCTCTGCCTCCCAGGGACCCGCCGTGCACAGAGCTGTGCCTGCCCGGGGAAGGGGAGGAGGAAGGGGAAGGGGAAGGGGAAGGGAAGGGGAAGGGGAAGGGTGCTCTGTGCCTGTCAGCCCTCTCTGTCACGGTCCTGTGCTGCTGGGGTGGTTTGCCTGGTCAAGCGGCCGGCCCTCCCAGGGGTTTGCTGTATCCTTGGCCAGAGTGCTGCCAGGGCGGGGGGCTCCTGGGGGCAGCTGTGCAGAGGTAGGTCCTTGCGTGGACTTTAAGTATGTTGCTGCTCCTTGCCCTCTGAGAGAGGGAGAGCAAGCACCCCCTAGATGCTTCACTCCTTTGTTATCTCTTTGTTCTTCATCTTCTCAGCATGGCAGCCAGCTTGTCTGTGCCCCAGGCTCCAGCCACAGCCAACATCTGGCTTTCCCGTTTTTCTGGCTGCCAGGAGCTTCCCTGGCTGATCATCCAGTCTCTACAAGGGGTCAGGGGAGGTTAAGGACCACTGTGGAAGCGGTGTGCCTGGGTTTGTGAGAGGGACGTGGCGCCTCAGTCCAGGCGCGACGGCTTGAGGCTTGCAGGCGGTGGTGCAGAGCTTGTCAGCCCCACAGCCGGGCAGCCTGACACCGGGGGGAGAAAGTGATTTGTCTGGACCAGGCTGAGCGAGGTGGCACATGAAAAGTCCTCCATGCTCTAGTGCTTGTTCTGTTCCCTGGCAAATACGGGAAGAAACCACCACAGAAGAGCCTCAGGGAATCCTCCTAGACTGGGAAGACTCAGATGCATTTGTACAAGACAAAGCTGAGTATTTGCAGACCGTCTCTAGCGCTCGGTTCGCCCGTGCTCGCGTTGCGATGGGAGCTGGCTGTCGCTGCCGGCAGGGTAAGCATGACCTAGAGCCTGGCCGTGCGCTCTGCCCGACGCCGCAGCATGGCCTTGGCTTTTCAGAGCACGTGGTGTTCGCTGCTGGATCCTGTGCTCAGCACAAAGACGGTTGTTGCGGCACACAGGCACGCGAGCCCATGTGCACACGCTCAGACCCACTCAGAATTCAAACATTTTCTTTTTTCCCTTTTGGTGGGCATTTTGCTGGACAGTTGTGACCTTTTTCGCTGTGGGTTTGAATGGTTTACGTGCATACAGAATATGGCTTGGAGGAATGCAGGCTACTGTGCTAATAACAATGTCTCCAATACATCTTAAATGTAGACATTAATGTCACTTTATGTTAATTACATGCAAATTGATTATTAATATATTTATTGGATGTTGACAGCTGGATTACAGTCTTCAGTAAATATGTTTTACTAATCAGTTAGCATTTAATTAATATCGAAATTCACTCTAGGTTTAGGAAGACAGCGAACATTAATTGGGACCCTCAGTTGCTGTGGAAGTTGCAGGACTCCCCCCGTGCTGCTGACAGCGCTCAGCCGTGCCCTGCAGCTCAGTGGGCTGGCAGGGGGGCCCAGAGGAGGCTGGGGGCAGCGGCACGGCCAGCAGGACAGACAGACACGTGCCCGGAGGGGAGAGGTCTCTGGGACATGTCGCTCTTGGGAGAGCCCCACACATGCAGCGCAGCGCTGCCCGAGTGCCAGCAAGCTGCCGGCTGGAGCAGGGCTGGTGGTGGCCAGGCCGGTCTCACATTCACGTGTGCCGCTGAGGCCACAGCAGAGCCGGGGCCGTGCTGCTCAGTGCAGTGCCACGGGCCCTGCAGCACTGGCCAGGCCGCCCACAAGAGCTTGGGTGGCTCCTCGCCTCCCGGCGTTCGGCCCGTTGTGTGCTTCAAGACCACGGAGCCATGCCCATGGCCCGCAGCAGGGCTGCTGGCGCTGGCGGGGGCGAGCTGCAGGACGGGGCAGGGCAGCAGGTCTGGGCAAGGTGCACAGGCACAGAGACATGGGCAGTTCTGTGCCTGTGGGCTCCCGGGACCTCTGTCCTTCCTCTTCCCAGGAAGAGATGCATAACCTATATGGGACCTATGATAGGGGAGAAGAACACGCTAGAGCTCGGCTAGAAATCTGTTACATGTTGTGCCTTGCCTCTGCACAGCAGCACAGGCACTGTGCTCGTCCAGTCTCGGTGAGGTGGCTGCCGTGTGTGTCCCCTGTGCGTTACCCCGCCAGCATTCTCAGGAAGCTCTGGAGAGCCCCTTCCCCCGTGAAACAAGGCTGCATCCAGTCACTCTGAGCAGGGAAAGCAGCATGCTGCTCTCACCCGCAGGGACCACCTTACTGCACGTAGGACACTTGGCTGTGGCAAGGCATTGCACAGCCCCTGGCCAGCAGCACAGAGGACTTCTTAACGTTGAATTGAAAACACCGAGCAGATCAGTTCTTGAGCTATGTGGCCAGCGTTTTACCTTGCCTCCCCGACATGGGCAGGGCAGGAGCCATGAGGAGCCTCTGCCTCTGACCCCCACGTTCGCACCCACTGGCCGTGGCTCCTCTTGCCTGGCAAGCAGCGTCCCTGAGACGCCCGCTGCAAAGGCACGGGGGTCAGTGGCCGGGAGCCGCTCCACCGCAGGGCTGCTGCGGCACCATTCGCTCTAGCGGATCAATACTTTAGTGTTGTCATGCTAATTGCTCCTTGGTTGACATTCATGATCCTTTCTGCTCCCTCCCTGTGTAAACTCTTTACAGCTGGGACATCAAGAAGTGAAAATGCCAAGCCCTCAAAGCCTGCTCCTGTTCAGGCAGGACAAGAGGACGGATGACCAAGCTGTGGGATACCAAAGCTCCCCTTCTCCTTCGCTCCGTGGACGGTGGGTGCAGGAGAAATGCCTGGAGGGGTCTGTAGTGCAGGGCAGAGGAGCACAGAGCCGCAACACGCAGCCAGGTCAGGAGCTGTTATTTAGTCGTTACTTCGAATAACTTTGGGTTTGCTCGGTCGCCCTTTGCCTCCCTCACCCAGACTGTCTCGACAGCCCCTCGGTGAGCAGAGGAGGCAGGTACCCCAGTGCGGCAGACTCCCTGCCTTCCCCGAGTTGGACACATCACTGCTGCCGTGGGCGTGTGTGTCAGATCACACCTACCATATTGGCTTCCTGTCCCCAGAACATCAGGTTTTTGCAGCTAATGCGGGGGGGGGGTGTCTCCTCGCAACAATCCCCACCCCCAGCAGCATCAGGCCTGTGCTGTTCGGGGTTTTGTTAAGCCGTTTAGTATTAATTGATTTTTTTTTCCATTTTTTCTTTCTTTCCCTGGGCGGGTCAATAGCTGGATGCTCAAGAGCAGAGGATCTATCAACTGCAGACCAAGCAGAGGGAGAGGCAGGCAGAACTGAAGCAGAAACGCAGCCGGATCCAGCAGCTCAGCCAGGACCTGGCGGCCAGCCACCAGCTGCAGGAGGAAGCGCAGAAGCAGGTAGGAGAAGATGCCAGTCCACTCTAGCTTGGCAGCCCAGGCTGGGAAGGGAACTTTATTTAATGCATTCACAGCAATAGTGATACTGTTCTCGTTTACATGGCAGCATAAGGAAGGGCTAACGATGCGAAAGTGGAGTCTGTCAGCTCCCAGCCAGGAGAGGAAAGTCCAGGGGAGCGGGGAGACAGCCACAGCTCTGCCGGCTGTAAATGGGTGCTGGGATTGCGCTTGATTTGAGGGTGTGACTGCTGTAGTGCACAGATGCCCTGGATGCTGCTCCCGCTGCTGACCTCGGGGAGAAGGGACCAGGGTGACTGGCAGAGAGGCGCCTCCCGGAACAGCCCTGTCCTAGCTGGTGGGAACAGTGACGTCTCCTGAGCCAGGGTCTGAGGCTTGTTCAGAGCTGGTCAGCTGTGCTGCTGTGGATGAAATCCGCAGTTTGCTCCTGGACACTGCAGGCAGTCAGGGTGGGAGTACCCTCATCGATCGCTGCAGACCTGACAGGAGGCCTGCGGGCAGCGTTGTGCTGGGTCTGTGCCCCTGCCCTGCCACAGCTCCTCTCTTCCCATCTTGTATTGCAGAAGGTGCCAGGAGTCAGACCGTTTGCTCAGACAGCGTATTCCTTCTGCATGCGAATCTGGCTGGGGAGAGCGTGCCGCTCCCCCGCCTCCTCAGCCATCGGGTTGTCTGCCTGATGTCCGCTCGGGCACCTGCAGGCGTGAGCAGATTGTGACCGCAAGCTGTCATGCAGATCCAGAAGGCAAGCAGCGGTGAAGAGAGCTGATCCTGGAAAGTCTGCGCAGCTCTTGCTGCTGCACACGGCAGGATTAGCTGCTTAACCTGCGGCTGTCCTCCATGGTACCCACTTCTGGTCTCTTTCGGCACCCCATAAGCCAGAAAAAATTACTGCTATTGTAGCAACTTGACAGTTAAATATTGTCAGTGCTGTGGAAGACTAACCCAGGCACTCTGGATATTGGCGTGCCGGGCACCAGCAGGCTGGATGGCTGGAGCGAGCGGACCACTGCTGGTTTGTGTGTGAGCAGCAGCTGAGAGGGCATCTTCGGATTGGGGGGTGGGAGGGTGTCCCCTCGGTATTCAAAGAGGAAGCATTGTGCGTCACTTTATTTGGTGATGATGAATACGTTCACGTATAGGAACAACATATGTATTGCATCATATGTGGGTATGATACAATGATTAGTTCATTGCATTTGAATGAAAATAGCGACACATGGTTCTGTTTACTGCCAAGGCATCCACTGGGGGGTGCGTGTGTGTGTGTGTGTGTGTACACGCGTGTGCGTGAAGGCAGCACAGTGTGGGGGCTGAGCTGCCTGTTGTGAGCCTGTTCTCGAACGAGACCAGGCTGGGTGCGAGAAGTTGGCGTGCCTTTGTCTGCGTGCAAGAATGGTGGGGGACAAATGAATCTGTGAGTGTGTCAGCGCCCGCCTGCGTTTTGTTCTGCGTCTGTGCACGAGTGGCCGTGTATTGATTTGTGCAAGGACAGCACGGCAGGACGGGAATCACGCCTCTCTTTCTTCTTGCAGTTACTCTGCCTTGCTCCCATCCCTCCACCCCCTGACACTGAGCCCAGCTGAGCCCCGCTGCTTGGCTTTGCTGTGAAAGTGGCAGATAAAACCACCCAGCTCTAAACTTTCTCTTACAAAACTCCCAATTAAAGTACTGAATGTGAAGCCCTGTTACATAAAAATATAACCCTGTTCTTGATCAGAACACTGTTCCACCTAGCTCTGCGTCTGGCACCAGCTGAAGCCCATGCCTGGGAAAGAGCTCTTCTCCCCTGGGAAAAACAGGGGAAGTCTGTGAGGTTGCCCCAAAATGTTTGCCCACCTTCTGCGGTGAAGTGGCTTCCTGAGCCGCTTGAGTTACTTTTTGTACCTCAGATATTATTCAGCTCCTGCAATGTCTTGTAGCAGCGAGTTCCAGGGCTTAACCCCGCGTGGGATGCAGAGCCACCTCCTCGTCCTTACTTTGAACCTGTCCCCTGACAACTTCCATTGTTTTGTTGGCAGCGGCCATGAAGAGCCATTCCTCGGTCACCTTTCCTGTGACACTTCTGACTACAGACCTCTGCCGTGTTTCCCTTCTATCATCCCTCTTCCAGACAGAAGGGCTCCAACCTTTTGGGGGCTGGTTTGGGGGTTTTTTGAGGCAGACGTGGTTGCTATAAATCTCCGGGTTTGGGGACTTCGGGCTCCCAGGCTGGCAGTCCCAGGATGCCTGTAGCAGGCTGCACATACCAGAAGCCCTCTGCAAGGAGCGTCAGGTGTAATTTAGCACTGGGAGCATGAGTTATGGTCCTGCCCTTTCAGGAAAGGCTAGCAGCACAGCCGTGCCTGTCAGCTGAGACCCCACCTGAGCACGAGCTCTCCCGGTGAATGAATCAGGATTTGGCATATCGTTGTTTAATACAGCCTCCATGCTAATGTCTTTTTGAAATGAAACCGAGCAAGCTGTTAACCTCAGTTAGCCAGTTGTCCTCACCGTGACCTGGATAAATCATCATAGCAGGAGCTCCAAAGAACACCGCTCTCACTGCTTTGGGAATGGAGCTGGAGGGGCAGGGCTGTGCTTCCAGCTCGTGCCAGGAAGGCTTCTCTGCACCAGGGCTGTGCAGCGGAAGGACTGCTGTGTTCGCGTGCCGGGGACCCCGCTGGTGCTCCAGGCTGGGTGTCAGGTCCTGGAGACCCGCAGAGGCTGGAGAGCCCACTGGCATGCTCCCTCCCACGAATGCTGCCAGAGGAGTCGTGGCGTTATGCTGTGGGTGGGAGAAAGGCAACGTGTTCTGTCTGAGAGAGGAGAGGGTGGATTTCCACAGTGACCCCAGGGACTGGCTCCTTCCACAACAGGGCACGTCTCGCCATCCAGCCCCTGCTCGTGGCCGGGTGCTCTGTCTTCCATGGTTGCTCCTTCAGCTGGAGGCTGAACTTTCTGCAGAGCCGTCTACTGCACCATATTTGAAGGCAGCTAGCCATAAGCTGCCTGCCCCTGTGCTGGGAAAGGATATAAAGAGGACAGTTTGGTGGTTACCACAAGGAGATCTAGACCTGCTGGAGCAGGGTGTTTCTTTCCATAAAGCTGTTTTGTCTCTGGGAGCTGTTATACTCATAAAGGCTTCATTCCTTCATTAGTTCTCACAGGGCACTCATAGCTGCAGCCTCTTTGTGTGGCAATGAGTTCCACCAGACAGGTTTTCTTCTGTTGTTTCTGATCTGGCTGTTTGGTTGCACTGGTTTTTTTTCCTCCTGCATGACTGAGAAAAATCACACTGCCAGCTGCACGTAAGACACTGGAGAGAGGAACAAAGCCATCCGTTCTCCATGTCCGTGAAGGCGCACGCAAGAACTAATGTGCATAACCTGCATCAAGAAAGATCCAGGTTAGGAACAGTTTCCTAATGGGGAGGAGAACAGAGCGCATGAACAGACTGCCAGGGGCCGGAGGATTCTGCATCACCGGAGATCTTTATGGACAGGTGAACAAAAGACAGGGCACTTTTAGGCTTAGAACTGGAAGATGGGCTATCAACCTCTTCAGGTTCACGCCAGCCTTGCTCATTTCCTAAATCTATCCTTGCGCGTACCTTGAAACCCAGCTCTGCCTTCTTCCGAGCCCCACCACAGCCTCCTTCAGCGTTGCTGTGGTATCAGCGTATCGTTTCCCAGGCTGAGTCCCCTTTCCAGCAAAGTGACTGCACTTGCGCATCCTACTGTGGTTCACCTGATCTGCACAAGACTCAGTCCCAGCTCTGTGCTTCAGGTGGTGTCACGCCTGCAGCGGTGCTGGGTCGCAGTGCTGGTTTGTGGGAGCATTCTTCCACCTCACTGCAATGCTCGTGCAGGCTTGTTCACGGGACACTTGCTGGGGAGCACACACTAGCATTTTACCATACAAATTCATCCTTATGTGTCTTCCTCATTAGTGATGTTCCTCCAGCTCTCTTCTCAGGGAACAAGGCTCTCTGTTCTGAGTGCTGCGGACTGGAGGTGTACGCATACAGACCCTCCCCTTCCAGCTCTTGGAACACCCAGTAAGTGGACCTGCCTAACGTCTCATACTGGAGCCTTAGCGCTCACCTGAACATACTGGGCTGCGGACCTGGTGCTCCTTCACGTGTTCCAGAGGAGCCTGCTTGCAGGGATGCTCCTGAGTAAGGACGTGCTCCACAGGGTGAGCAGAGCCCTGGGTGCAGCTGGCTCAGCACTGGTGCCGGGGCCCTGACTGAGGCAGACAAGGATCAGGCAGTGGTGCTGCAGCAAGGGATCGGACTGTTCCGCCATCCGCCTCTGAGCTGCTCCCTTGAGTAACACATCCAGCAGTCTGCACTGCTTCAGCTGGAACCGGCGGGTGCCTTGTTCCTGAGCTGTGCCCAGGAACTGGCCGGTGGAAGGAAAGGTGGAGTTTGCCCCTCTTCCTACCTACTTGTCTGGTCACAGGTTGCCCAGTAGCCAGGGAGTGTGCTTTAACATATGCTGAAAAGAGCAAGCAGAGCCTGGAGGATGTCAGTGGGTGATGAAGACTCTGATACCACCATCTGCATGACATGTGCTGCTGTGCCGCAGGCTTTGGCCTGAGCACTGCAGTTCCACCCCTGGTGGTAACCCTGAGAGTAGATGAGGCAGAGATTTGCTATCAGAACTTTTGGATTCGGTTTCCATTCTCCGCAGAATAGATGTGCCCGCTTTCTCACACGTGCTGCTTTGCGGATGGATTGTGCAGGACATGGCTATCAGTCAGAGACCACCAGCAGAGTGAGGTCGGCTTGACGCCGTGTAGGCTTGCTGTGCAGCGGCTGGCCCAGGCAACGTGGGGGTCAGGGGCTGACTGATGGAAAAGTCTCGCCTCTGCTCCTGGGTGTCTGTGGGACTCTACTGCCCTTTGCCTGCTGAGTGCCGTGATGGAACTCGGGCAGCTGCAGAGGTAGGATTGCCTGGCTGGCCGTGGCTGATCTATCTGCGTTCTGCTCAGCAGCCAACGGGGCGCAGTTCCTAGCGAGGTGTGCGTGCCTCCCCACACAGCCGCACGGCTGGCTGCCGAGAGCTGCCGTCGTAGCACCAAGCAGCACCCGCTTGGATCGTGGGCCCTCAGTGGGAGGGTGGACTGTGCACAGGCGTGTACCGTGTGCCTTGTATCAGGACATGGAGCAGCTCACACAGACAGCCCAGCACCACCAGCAGATCGACAGGGCTAGAGACACGCACAGAGCCACGGCAGCCAGCGGGAGCCGCGAGCGAAGGTGAACTGTGTTATTTGTGTAGACACTGGCGAGAGAGCCCGTCGGGTACCTGGGTCTGAGAGCCAGTTCTACAACACAGACGTTAAAGAGGGAATAAAGAAAATAATAGAGCATTGACTAAAATGGTCTGCAAGGCTGATTTCTCTCCATGCAGCCTCTGAAGGAGCAGTCTTTGGGGCTGCGCACAAACAGGCAGCCTCCAGGCTGTGAGGCTAATGCGGAGCCACGGCTGTTTGTATAGCTGCAGAGGCTTGAAGAGAGACTTGGGAAAACTAGCTTGGATTCCAATGAATATTTACAATTACACTGCTCCAAAGCTGAATCCAATCACAGCTCTGCAGTATGCAGGCTTTGTGCATCAAAAGAAAATGAGAGGAAAGCAGGAAAGATGGAGTTGCCTTGGAGAGACTTATAAACACAGATCTCTCTGCTTGTGGCAGAACTAAAATGCTTTATTTCTGATAGGAGCAATTTATTCTGCAGGCATTTTGCTTGATATTAGAAAGTGCCTGGCTGGTTTTTGAAGTGTGAGTCTTCAGTAGATGGTCTTTAATGCAGAGTGAAAGAAAGGAATGGAAAGTGTTGTAGTCTGTAATTTTGATATTGTACTAACAAACTCCAGAAATAGGGGAGCATTTCCAAACTAGACCTGGGGCCCCTTTCCCCCACTGCATTCGTGGTTGCCAACATGAGCCGGCAGCGTGCGCTGGCAGCCCCGAAAGCCCCCCGTGTCCTGGGCTGCGTCCCCAGCAGCGGGACCAGCAGGGCCAGGGCGGGGATTCTGCCCCTCTGCCCCGCTCTGCTGAGACCCCCCTGCAGTGCTGCCTCCAGCTCGGGGGGCCCCAGG
>VWZZ01005067.1:107420-132240 GCA_013399095.1 Psophia crepitans | reverse complement strand
CCAGCGGCGCCGCGTCCCAGCACCACAGCGCTGCAGCCCTCCGTTCCCGTCCCTTGGCCTCCCTCTCCTCCCTTCAAGGCTCCAGCTCCCCCTTCGCCTCGCCGCCACTCCTTTCCCGTCTTCCTCCAGCCCCCTTGGGCCTCCCCTGCCTTTCCAGCGCCCACGTACCGCCCAGCCGCCCCTTCCCCTGGGGTCTCCCGCCCGGCTCTCCTCGGGCCTCCCCTCCGTGCGTGCCTAGCCTGCTCTCTGGCCTCGAACGCTTCAGGGACTGGCGCTTCCTTTTGCTCCCCCCTTTCATCCTCTGCCCCTTTTTACACCTCCCTTTGGCCTTGTCCCCTTTCGTTTCAGCCTTGTCCCCCCACCACCACCGTTTTGGTGTCCTCCTACACACCGATGCCCACTTTTTTTAAGCTTCCCTTGCCCCGTCTTTCTGGCCTCGCCACCCAAGTTTCTGAGCCTCGCTCGCCCGTGGTGGCCCGCTCTGCCACCCGCCCCGTTGCATCCCCCTTTTTTTGGACCTCCCGCTGCCTTCTGGCCACCCTGTACCTGCTGGCCTCCTGCTCGCCGCCGGCTTCCCTCTTGCCTCTGGCCGCCTGGTTTTTTTCAGTCTCTGCTTTTTTTTGCCTTTTTTTTTTTTTCCTCCAATTCTCTTTCGGCCTCCACCTGCCCTTCATCCTCCCACTCACTATTCAGCCCCCCTTCTCCCCAGTCTCCCGACCAGTGTCCCTTCGCTCTTCCAGCATCCCCCATTTTGTCAGCCTGCTTTTTGCCAGCCTTCCCATCTATTCCAAGCTTCCCCTGCCCTCTAGCCTTCACTTTATTTTTCACCCTCCAGTTTCTTTTCAGCCTTCAGCTGCCCCCATGGCCTCCTCCCTCTCTCATTTGGCCTCCACTCACTCTTTTTCAGGATCTGCCTGTCCTCCAGCCTTGGGTGGGAGGCCAACAAGAAACCGGAGGCTGAAATGGGGGGGGAGGCTGAAATGACCCGATTTCAGGGGGGCGAAAGGAAGTGGAGGGCTAAAAAGAACATCGAGCATGAATAATGATGGGAGGTTGAAAAGGGGGGGAGGCTGAAAAGAAAGTAGAGGCTAAAAAGGAGTGGGAGGCCAGAGGAAGGCGGGAGCCTGAAGAGGGTTGGAGGCCAACAAGAAAGAAGCCAAAAAGGGGTGAGAGGCTGAAAAGGGGTGGGACACCATCAAGGAAGTAGAGAACGAAATGGGGTGCGAGACCAAAAACGAATGGGATGCTGAAAAGGGGTGGAAGTCCGTAAAGGGCATCTACTTTCTTGCGCTTTCTGTTGTCCCTCTTACCCTCTACTCTCTTGTCGGCCTCCCACACCATTTTGTCCTCCCATCCCTTTTTGCCCCCCCCCCCGCTTTTTACAGCCTCCACCCCTTTTTGCTCTCTCTGCTTTCTTGTTGACCCCCCTGCCCTTCTCAACCTCCCACTTTCTTTTTGTTCTCCCACGCTTCCTTAGCCTCTTCGTTCATTTTAACCTCTTACCCCTTTTTGGTCCTCCCACCTTTTGTCAGCCTCCACCTCTTTTTGGCCTTTAATTTCTTGATGGCTTCCCAGCCTTTTTCAGCCTCTGATGCTTTTTTGAGCAACTTCTTTCTTGTCGTCCTGTCCCAGCAATTGCCTGTCTGGCTCGCTCGAAATTCCTGCTTGGGTGTTGGGGAATCGTTCAGCTGGGAGCTGGCACACAGCAGCGTGACGCACCAGCGCTCCACGCAGCCAGCGCCGCAAGGCCGCTGCGTGTCGCCTTTGTTGAGTTTGTCACTGACATCAATGAGCAGTCCTCAAGTGGTGAGGCTCTCCCCAGCTCGTGAAGGAGCTCCGCACCAGCCCTTCCCCAGATAAATTCTGGGGCACTTGGTTTTCTGCGCTTGGCACAGACGGCCCCGCTGCCGATGGGCGGCCGTGGGGACGTTTGTACTTCTCTTAGCTGTGGTTTCTCTCCCTGGAGGTGGGAGAGCTCCCTAGCTCTAGATGCAAGTTGGTTGTCTCCTATTTTCAGACCAGACAACAAACACATTCCCCAGTAAATCCTGCTGGAGAAATCCAGCTGTTCCCCCGGGGACCTGTTTTCCCGCTCCCTTGCCTCCAACCACGCTCGGTCCGAGCGCTGAAACCACAGCCAAGCTGGGGAACCCTGCAGGGCAGGCCGCCACCGCCGCGCAGCACACCGTTGGCACGGACCGCAGCACAGCCATCCCCGCCGTGGGCCGCCCACCCCGCTCCCTGCAGCCCGGGGCGCAGCTGCTGGGTGCTCTGACGCTTGTCCTCTCCTGCACCGCCTGTCTGACGGGCAGCAGAGCACATGCGCCCCAGGGAGAGGCGTCGTCCAAGCTCCTCTGGTCTCAGCAAACAAGCGCACGAAGTACAGTGAAAAAATTGCAGAACAATAAAAAAAGCCGAAAGCCTCTAAACTGTGGGGTGTTGGGTATTGCTGCAGCTGTCATGGTGCCCTCATCAGGTGTCGGGCATGTGCTTGGTTTCTGTGGTGCATGCAGGGGGGTCTGTTTATTTTAAGATTTCTTTTTAAGTTCTGTTGCACAAATGACACCCAGAGATCATGGTCAAGTTGAGGAGACAGTGGGATTAGACTGGGGTTCCCTTAGTTTTTATCTTTTTCTTTTTTATCCTTCCTTCTTTTTCCTTCTTCCCCCTTCCCGCAGGCTTAGCATACACCACCCGAGCATGCTCAAAAGCATTTTTGTTGTATTTGCAAGTGTTTATTTCTTGGGAAGGAGTTAGGTCACATGAGGATGAAGTCTGGTTAAGCTAAAAAATGTAGCTATTTTCCCTGTGGTTAGAATTATTTTTAACACTAGTAATTTTTTACATGCAAGTATTTTTCCACTCATTCCATAACTCAGAAACAGTTGAAAGGAGGTTAATCAAACATTTGAATTAAATACATCTTCATGCAAAGGCTCAGGATGGAAAATTTCAGCTGCAAAACAGGAGTGTATCAGGAGTTCAGCCTGAGCGAACGCCATGGTGCCCTCAGCCTGCGAACGCTGATGCGCACGTAGCCTCAGCTCACCTGCTGCACAGGTCTGACCCCTCTGAGCAGGACTAAAACCTGGATGAAGCTTTCAGCCCAAGGTCTCCTGCAGTACCTCTGTAACAGCTCACCCAGAGCCAGCAGCCCACTCTTAAGCACCAGCCCCACAATAGGCGCCCCGAGGGGCCCAGGGATGGCTGTGTCTGGCTCAGGACGCCAGAGGCGACGATGAAGGACCAGCGCGGTGTCTCCCAGCCCACCACAGGACCGCCCGAATTAATGTCTGCTTTGGAATCAGTAACGGGGTGAACAGAGATGGCAACAAGCTGTCCAGGCTTTGTTTTGAATGTCCACTGATGGCACATCTCCGGCAGTGTTGTTTACTCTGCCGAGTTAACTATTAATGCCTACGCTTTATTTCCAGTTTAAGCTTGGGTTGTTTCACCTTACAGTCATCAGACTGAGACGTACTTTCACCTGCTAGATCTAAGAGCCTTCTCTTACCGCCTCTGTTCTCCACAAAACCACTTACGTACAGATGTGTGAGCAAATTCCCCCTCGCTCTCCTCTGCACCAAAGCCCGCCCGCAGCATGGCTGGAGCCTTTGCCGGCCGAGCCGCGCCTGCGGCTCCCCTCGGAGCCCTCCCCAGAGCCCCAGCCGCCCCCTGGGCGCCAGGAGCCGGTGAGCCCCGCCGCCGCCCGGGCCCACAGCTCCTTGCTGAGATGTGCCTGTCACTAACCCATCGTGCTGACTCGTTAGCCCACAGCCTCCGCTGAGCACCCACAAGCCGCTGATTAATCTCCAAGACTGCCATGTCTTCCACCAAGCCCGCGCTCCCAGGACAGGCCTCTGTGCTGCTGGTGCCGCCTGTGCTTCGCTCCTGAAAGCAGGATTTTACATCTGGCAGCGACCTGCTGTCGTCTGCCTGCACCTACGGGTGGGACACCTCCTTTGCCGTGCCCCCGTCTCTGTCTGCATGGCTCTGTCATTAATGATTTAATCAGTCATTTCTTTGTTTTCTGCCATTCGTTAGATAAAAATACTACTGTCTGCTCTGACGCAGGTGCCTCGCGTTGCTGGAGGAGTTCACCATCCTCTGTGCTGCTTTGCACGGTCCAAGAGCTCCAAACCATCTGGGTTTCACTCCAAACTGATTTTTCCTTTCCATTTGCTCAATCACAGTATGTTGGGCACAGGTACAGAGGCCACAGAGTCCAGGAGCCACATGGAGAGAGTGAGGCAGCACTTGGCGGGGGGGGGGGGCGGGGGCCCAAAGGCTCACATTTTGTGGGAAGGCAGAAGTTCCTTATGCTAAAAGGTGTTTCCAGTAGAAGTACTGCACTGGTGCGAAACAAACAAAACCCCAAGCCATTCTGTCAGTGGGCTTGCCCCACACTGGTGCCAGTAGATGCATCGGGTCAAAACCAGGGAGGATTCCGGGGGGGTGTGGGTGTGTGTGTGTGTGTTATTAGTGTACAAATTAAATACCGAAATTTAGCTGAACGGACATCCAGTGGCTGCACAAAGGCAGCATTCCCTCCGTTCTGTGGAGGGCACCGTAAAGAAGGGGCTGTCAGAAATAGGCAGGTTAAAATGCAGGAGGCTTCTAACCTATTGCGCAGTTTACATACTCGGAGAGTTCTTTTAAAACACCACCCAAAACCATCAGGTGTGTTACAGAGCTGGACTTCAGGACACGAGCTCAGGCACAGTGCGAGATAAGAGCGCAAAGAACGTCAGGGTTCCAAGTCTGCCCCGTGCGGGGGATCATTGCTTTCTACAAACCGGCCGTGTAGGATGGCTGCTGGGAAATAACACCCAGCCACGGAGGCGGCCAGCGTCTTGAGTCTGAGGAGCGCTGGCAGCGCCACGCAGCCCCCTCAGCCGGCAGAGCGCTGCCCGGCGGCTCCTGGGGCATCAGGCCTGCTTCGGGGGGAGAGGCGCCGTTTGCTGCAGGGCCACGTTGCCAGGGCACTCCAGACCTGGCCCTGTGGGGCAGCTGAGCACGGGCAGGACGCTGGGACCTGCATTTTTGTTAGCTGCCTACATGGACGTTTGCAAACTGCCCCCTCGTGTGCACCGTGGCCGATTCTGCCGCCGCTGTGGCTGGCCGTTTGGCTGCACGAATAGCCATCGGTGCGCCCAACACGCGACTGCCGCGTGCGAGTACAGTGGCTGCTGCGGCGCAGGCTGTTTATGCATTCACGTAGGTACAAGCAAGACCTTAACTTATCTCTGCTTGGGCTTCCCTGTGCAAAATGGGGATAATGACACTTGCTCATTTTGCAGAAGGGCTCTGCAGTGCAGTTCATGAATATAAAGTAGTTTGAGATCCTCTGATGGAAGGTGCTAGAGATGGGCAAAGGGGTACGAATGCCACAAAGCTGACTAACTCCCAAGCACTGGTCTCACCCAGTTGTACTGTGTTTGCTAATCCAAGTGTGTAATCGGAGTATACACAGGCGACACGTTGATTCAGGCTGTGTAATACAGGGCGACTTCAAAGCACGCTCTCAATATGAGCTCACGCTTCCCGAAAGGGGCAGGCGGTATCTGTGCTCACAGCCACAAAGGACTGGCGATGCGCAGATGAAAATGGAGAGCTGTCTGGTAGTGGAAGCGCGAGATGGGTGTATATCTAAATACAGACATGGTGCCACTCCTTGAAACAGAAAACATCTAAATCTCTCTCCTCCCTCCACACCTCTGCCTGTCAGCTCCTCCGATTGAAGTCCCAGCTTTGTTTTCCTGATTTCCATTTTGTATCCTAAAATATGCACTCCAAGTTCCGCTTGACAGACATCCCTAATCTAATCTCCATGTCTGCTTTCTAATTTTCGCAGTCAGGATAAAACAAATTGGCTGGCGTTAATTGCCTGTGCAGCGGCCTGGAGCTTTGAGCCATGATTTACGAGCTCAGAGCAGGCGCTCTGCAACACATTTTTCTTAATTTATTTTTAATGAGTCTCTCAATTAATTTTCTTGGAAACATCTTAATGATGTTGGAGGCGGGTGTTAATGAGGTTTGTACCAGCGCCTCGTTTTGCATATTTTAAAGTACTGAACGGCATCACAAGCAAGCTCCTAGTCCTAAAACAGAAGAAAGCTTAAGGATGGAGGGAGATCCCCTCCTCAGCTCATACCGCTGCCTCAGCTCAGGCTTTCCAGCCATGCGGGCCGCCTGGTGACTTTGACCATTGAGAGGCTGAAGCCAGCCAAGCCGCCAGGGACAGGACGACCCCGGCGATGCAGGAGGGACAAGGAGCAGCACCGGGGCACGGCTGGTGGCTGGACGCTTCTTAGCAGATGTGATCAAAGCCTGGACTCAGCACGTGGCACGCTGCAGTTCTCCCCAACACCCCCATGCCAGCATCCCCCTGACGTGGGCACATCCCCACAGCCAGACCCTTTGGGCAGGAGCACCCTGGGGCTGCCTGGGGCTGGCGGCTGTGGGGTGCTCCGGGGTGTCTCCACCATCTCACAGCGTCCCCAGTAATTGCTGGTTGCATGTGCCAGCGAGAGGCAGCAGCTGGATCACCTTTGTTTCCTCTCAGTATGTCAGTCTTCATTAAACCGGAGTGGAATGAAAAAGGATTCACTTTTGTCCCAGCCAGAACGCGGCAGCTCTTTAATTTCAATTAACGTGGCACTGAAAAGAATAACACTACTGCAGTAATTAAAGCGAGACAACTCCCACCCCAGCACTGCGCAGCATCGGCTCACCCAGCAGAGGGTCCGGTTTGGTCCCCCCATCCTCCCAGCACCAGGCGAGCATGGATGGGCAGCTGTGGGTCAGGGCTGCGGGGCTGCCCCACAGGCTCACGAGGAGCTGGAGCAGGGCTGAGCCCTGCCGGGGCAGGTGCTGCCCACAGCCCTGCAGCCGCCAGCCCCGGGGCAGCAGGATCAGCAGCACATCAGCTGGAGGTGGGGACGGGGATGGCTGTGCCTTGGCACAGGCAGCCAGCAGGCACCCCTGGAAACACCGGCCCCACGCACAGCCCCACCACAGCTCCCCTGCGCCAGGAGCAGGTGGCCGGGCCTATACAGCCCAGCCCAGCCCAGCCCAGCCCAGCCAAGCCTGGCCCCGCAGTCTGGCTGTGGGGTTCTCCTGTGCCTTCAAGAGTGTTNCCAGCCCAGCACAGCCCAGCACAGCACAGCACAGCACAGCACAGCCCAGCCCAGCCCAGCACAGCCCAGCACAGCACAGTGTGGCACGCGTGGCACAAGGCTGCACAGCGCTGCATGTTGCACAACGCAAAATGGCATGGCACAGCTCACCATGGTGCAGCACGCGTGGCACGGCAGCGCAGCCCAGCACAGCACGTGCAGTCACCACCCTGGCAGGGGGCGCAGCCTGGCAGCACAGCCAGGGCTGGTGCGTGCAGTAACAAGGGCAAATGAGACGGCAAAGGCCCACCTCCGCGGTGGCTGCAAGCAGGCCGCAGCGCTGCAGGCTGCAGATCAGGGTGCATACTGCTGCAGGGCAGCAGAGCGATGCCAAGTGGTGCTGAGCTGTGCTGCCATGCGCCGGGCAGAGCTGCACCATGCAGAGCGGTGGAGCCTGGTCGGGGCTCCGTCCCAGCATGTGTGCAATGTGCAGGGTGCTGCCAGGGGAGGGCAACCAGCTTTAATTAACGCACCAGTAAGGCCGTGACAAAGCACCAAGGCAGAGGACGGCAGCTGTGGAGGCCCCGTGCCCTGAGGAGGCCCCGTGCCCTGGCCTGAACAAGACTGAAATCTGCAGGGAAATTTTGTTCCCTTGCACTGGCAGAAATTAGAGCTAAACTCAATTGCATTTTGCACAGTGAGGGTTAAGTGGCCCTGCTCGCAGGACTGTTGGTGCTTCGCCCTCTCCCACTGCCTGTGGCTGCAACCCGCTGGTAGAGCAGGTCGTCATGGCAACCGATGATTTCTGTTATGGTACATCTGCGTTCACCTTCTGGGCCCAGCCTGGCCTTGGAAATTTCCAGTTAAAATACCTTCCTGTGAAACTGCACTGGCCGTCAGCACGGGGCCACAGCACAGGGAGCGCTGCGGCACAGCAGCCCGGCAGCGGTGGGCATGTGCCCAGGGCATCCATCGCTCTACGCTGCTCAAGGCAGCGCTGGCACCCAGTGACCTGCTCTGCTACCCGGGGGCACCGGGGCTGCGGCGGTGTGGCCCCCGGCGGGGGGGGCAGGCCACACGCTGCCCAACGCTGCTGAGCGGTGGTGGGGCCGCCCCACCCACTCACCTCAGCAAGCACGCTGGCCTGGGGTGCAAGGCTCACCCAGCGGACCCCCCGCTCAGGCGCCGCAGACCCCATTTCACCAGCCAGCCATCACACCCGCACCAGCATCTCGCCTCCACAGACGGGTTTCCATACGTCTGCGCTGCTGCACCCTTACCTACGCCGAACTAGCGCTGCCTCCCCCTCTCTGTGCTCACTGTCTTACACGGCCCTTTGGCAGCTCAGAAAATTGCACTCGTGTCCCCCACCCGCTGCAGGGTGACCTGCGGCCCGATGGGACGGGGCAGGCCTCCCGCGCCCCAAGAGGCGGCTGGAGGTCACTGCCTGCCAAGAGCGGGCACCGATTCCTTCTGCCAGCACCGACCCATCCCCCATGCACTGGTGGATCGTTTTCCTAAAAGCCCTGGATTTACCCTTTGCAAAAGCTGCCAGCACTCTCCCTGGCAGATCGGTGTTGCACATGTACCTGTGGATTTGGATTTCTGTTGACTCCCACAGCAGTCCAGCTCACCCCCATCCTCAGAGCCTCTCCTCCCCATGGGCGCTGCACTCGCCCCAAGGTGCTTTTGGGGCACGCTCAGCCTCCTCTGGGGCCTGCGTGCCCCATCCGTGGTGTGCAGAGCAGAGGGACCGCACTGCACAGCCACCCCCCGGACACTGCTGGCACGCCACTGTCGCACGTGCACACACACACACACACAGAGGCAGGGGGTTTGGGTTTTCCCCCTATTGATCTGATGCTTTAAGAGGGGAAAAAACCTCCTTGGCTGTCCATTGATCTGTGCTGGGAAGCCGCCTGGACAGGGAAGGGTGTGGAGAAATTGAAATTTCATTTCCGACAACTCGTTCCTGCTTTTTTTTACCCTTTTGGACAGGGAGAAACACAAAGCAGCGTCCCCAGTCGGTGGGTTAATAGCTCCTCTGAGAGCTCGGTGCAGCTCTGGGGGGCAGCTCGGGGAGCTGCAGGCCAGCACAGCGCCTGCGTGTCGCAGGGGCACGGCACCGCGCGTGGTGCCGCTGCCAGCCCCGCTGGCACCCAGCTGCGGCTGCAGGCCTGCAGCATGTCCTGGGGCCCACACGGCACAAGGATGGTGCAAGGCCAGTAGCAGAGAGAAGGGGGTGCAAGGGCAGCGTGGAGCTGGTGAGGTCCCACTGTGGCACGAGCATGCCCGAGGCTCACCACCAGTGCTGGGTGTGCCAGCATGGAAGGGCAGGACGGAACTTCGGGATCACCAGCACCAGTTCCCCATGCATGACGTCACCAGGTTCTGGTTCTGGGCATTGTCCCCAGAACCGGGCCAGGGCACAGGGCTGAGGGTCATGACATGCCAGGGACAGAGTGCGGTCCAGGAGGAGCCTGCCACACGGTGAGGGCTGCAGGCAGTGGTGGGGGCTGTGCTCCGCAGAGACGGGGCAGGAGCTGCTGGAGGGGAGGGCCGCGGACCCCCATGCAGCTCTGCCAAGCTTATTGCAAGAGCCCCGGGCTCGGCATCTCCCAGTGGCACCAGGTGCTCCTGCAATGGGGAGTTGCAGTGCCAGTGCGACAGGATGGTGGGGCTGCCCCAGGCAGGGCTGGGTGACATCCTGGGGACAGAGGGTTGTCTGGGGACAGCAGGAAAGCCCTGTCCCATGTTGTGGTCCCTCCAGCTGCGAGAGTGGCCAAAATGTGGCACACGCAGGGAGGTTCCTGCACCTCTGGTCCAGCCTGAGGACCCCTGTGGAGGGCTGCCAGGAGTGGAGATGGCAACATCAGAGCTGAGCGGCTCCACCCAGCAGCTTCAGCAGGATATGGAGACCTGTCAGCCCCAGGTGAGCAGTGCCGGCCCCACTCCCACGCCAGGCGCTGGTTGTGTCGCCGCAGGCTGGTGGCCAGGTGGTATAGGAGGCCCTGGCTGGCCCTCATCCATGCCACCAGACAGCTTGTTGCCCTGGACTGAGGAAAGCGCACGGGCTCAGGGGTGTCCGGTCCTGCTGCAGCTGCACCAGTCCCACTGCCACCTTTCCCACAGCAGCCACAGCTCATGCTGGCATCACTGCAGTGCCCAGTGCCAGCAGTGTTGGGGCCTCGGCTGAGCCCAGCGGGGATGTCAGAACACACAGAGGGTGGGCTGCCTGGGAGGAGGGGGGTCTGCACCCATTGCTGCTCTCTCACCAAAACCTGGACTGCCAGCACTGTCATCCAGCCCCAGTGCTTGGCAGGAGCTGCAAGGTGGGCTGGCCACAGCAGTGAGCCGGACAGATGCTGCTCATGCCATGTCCCAGGGCCAAAGGCAAGCATCGGTGCCAGAGCCATGGCAAGGGGAGCCCCAAGCACGCCAGAACGAACAGCAGCAGGAGCTGGAGCCAGCATGGGTGCTGGCCTCGATACAGGCGCTGCAGCTGGACCTGGACTTCTGCAGGGACACGAACCGTGAGCGACTGGTCCAGCTGCAGCAGCAGGAGCGTGCAGTGGAGCAGAAGCACCAGGACTTAGTCTTTCTGATGCAGCAGTACCAGGCGGTGATGGGCAAGGTACTGCTGCTGGCCACAATGGCCACAGGCCAGGCTGCATCAGCCCCCTGCCCTTGGCCATGTGCACCCCCTTCCCCCCCCAAATCCCATCACGGGCTGGGGACCGTGCCTGCCCAACAGCCCTGCCTGTGCGAACAGCTTGTGACCAGCCTGCACCAGGGGAGGGGAGGGAAGGGGATGTCCTGCCATGTGGGACAAGGATTTAGCACCCTGTAAAGAGCAGCCCAGACACCGGACAGGCACAGCCCAGCCCACCCAGCAGAGCAGAGGTGGGAGACTGTAGCCCCTGACAGCCCCACTGACACCCAGGGCACCATCCCAGGGCTGGTGGCACTGCTGTAGCCTCAACAGCGAGCTAGGCTCACCACTCTCGTCACGTGCCTGTGCCCCGACGCAGGCCAGGGATCACGGGGATGCCTTTCCAGGGCTGCTGGGTGTCCGGCAGACACTGCCACAACAGAGAGGGCACTGTAGGGGCTGCACAGGGATGGGAGGGCCAGCAGCTGTGCTGCTTCCCACCTGGTGCAGGCCACATCCCTCTGCCACACACCCTCCCCAACAGCCCGTCACCCATGGGTTGTCCCAAACTAGCTGCTTCTCCCATCCCAGTCTCTCCACAGCAGGGGCACAGGGCGATCCAGGGGGGTCCTGCACCCTGCTGGGCACCCACAGGCCAGTGCTGCACCTCTCCCCAGGGTCAGAAAGATGAGGCGGTACAGACAGAAGTCACTCCCTGCGTGGCCACCCACAGCCCTTCCGACACCAGCTACAATATCCTGAAGGGGCACACGGAGCTGCTTGAGCAGGTCAGCGCCGGCAGCCCCAGCCTGGGTACGGGGGGCCAGGCGGAAGCTGGCAGGAGCAGAGCTGTGCTGCTCACAGAGGTCGTGGGAGGCGCAGAGACGATGCGCTGCCGGCAGAAGTGGGAGAGCAGAGTGCCCGGCCGTGCAGCTGGGGAGGGCGGCAGAGTGGAGCTGTGCTGGGGAAGGTGGCAGGGGTGAGGAGGGGGCATCCAGCACCACAGTGCTGGGGTAGGGGAGGGCTGGATCCTGCCACCAGCAGCCTGGGGTTCTGTGCTCTTGGTGGCTCCAGGGGGGAGCCCAGCCCAGTCAGAGCTGGAGCCCATGGCTTGCCCCAGTGGCAGAGCACAGCAGGAAGGAGGCGTCTGGCCCCCGTAAGGATCAGTGCACACACAGCTGAAGGATGAGGCAGGAAAGCACCCTAGGAGGCAGCAGGCAGTGCCTCCCCATCAGGCACCGCACATCCACACGCCACAGCGGCACAGTCTGCCCTGGTGCAACAATGGGGAAATGGCAGGACCTCATGGGCACCACAGGCTCCCTGTGCTTTTGGGGCATCACTGGCTGCAGTTACAGGGCAGACAGCATTTCCCTGTGCAGTTCTGGGGAGGTGGAGAGGCAGCCAGAGGGGCACAGGAGCCATGAGAGCAGGCGCCCCAAAAGCACCAGGCTGATCCCTGCTCCATTTCCCACAGAAACCCTCAGACAGGGGAGGAGGTGGCAGTGCCAGTCTGCCGCCACTGTCTGCAGCAGCCCAGGCCCTGGCACAGCAGCTGCCAGCCCCAAGCACGCTGCAGCACACAGAGCAGCGGTCGTGCCCGTGCTTGGGGAAGGGCATGCAGCACGAGGCCAGCTGCGGGGTGGAAGCTGAGCTGCAGGCACTGCAGAATCAAGCAGCCAACAGCAAAGCGGAGCAGGCACAGAGCAGGTAGGCAGGCCCTGAGGCTGGCTGTCCCAGGCACAGCCAGAGCCCAGCCAGGGTTCTGCCTGCACCCACCCCCTTGAGGGAGGGCAGCCTGGGGCTGCCTCAGCTCCGACTGTGCCCTTGCCTCCAGGGAGCAGGCAGCATGGCTCCAGGCAGAGCTGAGCCAGTGGCAGTGGAAACAGCAGGTGACCCTCGAGCAGGCGCTGCAACACATGCATGCTGCAGCCCGTGCCGAAGAGAAGCTGCAGAGGAGCCAGGAACAGCTCCAAGCCCTGAGGAAGGAGGTAGGTTGCAGGCAAGACCTGCTGTCACGTGCCCCTGTCAACACGGCTCCAGTCTCTCTGCCCCATGGATAACCCGGCGCCTGCCCAGGGCCAAGAGCAGGCTACCACACTGCGGGAGCTGCACGGGGAGCTGTGCTGGCAGCAGGATAGGAAGGGAAAGCTCTAGCAAGATCTGCAGCAGGTGAAGGAGAGGATGAGCACCTTCGAGAGAGAGAATAAAGCCCTGCAGCAAAGCCTGCGCTGCAGCAGTGGGCAGCGAGCACGGATCATCAGCAGCAGAGAGCTCACAGACCTCACTCCGTGAGGAAGCAGCACTAGCACAGCAGTCCAGCACCCACTAACACGTTGCCTTCTCTGCAGCTGGGGGCACAGGAGGAGCAGAGCCGGGGCCTGCAGCACAGCCTGGCTCGACTGCAGGAGGAGTTAGGAGCCACCCAGGCCCAGGAGCAGCAAAGTCTGCAGCAGCTTAGTGGAGCCAGGGAGACCATCCAAAGCCTGCGCCAAGAAGCAGCCTCCATGAGAAAGCACCTGACAGAGCTGCTGCAACAGGTGAGGGCAGGGACAGGACAGTCCCGAGATGCAGCCAGCCACCATGCAGCCCTCAGCGCCAGAGCAGCAGAGTGCTGCAGAGAGCTCTTTCCTGCTTCTGGGCAGTACTAGTCCCTGCGGGGAGCCCCCACCTCCCCACGGCTTGGCCAGCCACCCTCCCTGCCCACAGCTTTGCATGCAGGTGCAGGATGTGGCCACGCTGCAGGCAGAGCTGGCCCAAGCCCAGCAAGAGAAAGCCAAGCAGGAGGAGAAGATTGCAGCCTACAAGGAACAGAGGCAGCAGCTCCACTGGGAACTGAGAAAGCTGCAGGGGTCCCAGGAGCAGAGCGCACAGGAGGTAAGCAGGTCCCAAGGCTTCCCCCAGGGCACTGGGAGCCCGTGCTCATCCTGCGCATCTCTCACTGCCTCTCTGTGCCACTGGCAGGTCCGCTCCCTCCAGGAGAGGCTGCAGGAGCTGGGCAGCCAAGCCCAGCACTGGCAGCAGCTATACCACGAGAGTGAGAGAGCTCTGGCTATGCGAGAAGAGGAGCTGGTTGTCTGCAAGGTGGAGCTGGCTTTCCTCAAGGAAGAGCTCAGCAAGGCCGTGGAGCAGGTGCAGGACACAAACAGGCAGCACCACAGCCTGCGGGCAGGAGCGCGGGCTGGGCCCCTGGCACCAGGGAAGGACAGGCAGATCCGGGCCCGCGGGCAGGGCAGAGGTGGGGAGGACAGGAAAGCGGACAGCATGCTGCAGGTCCCAGGCCACCAAGGGAGGAGGCTGTGCGTCTGGCAGCAGCAGGGCTGAACATCTTGTTCTCCTTAAACTAGCCCTCTCTGTTCTGCTGCTAGAAAGAAACCCCTTAGCAAGGAACCACCACGTTATCACAGACGTTGGCAGCCAGTAGTGCCGAGGTAACGGTTCTTCTCCAGAGCAGCTCTCCCAGGGCAACAGCAGCTCCAGCCCCTCTGCTCAGCCCCAAAGGCTGCTGCCCCAGCACAACCCAGTTTCTCAAACTGCCTTCAGCCCCATGCTCGTAGAGACTGGGAAGAGCAGTCGCATGCTATTCACACATGGCATGGTGGCGCGTGTCATTCTTTTCAGGTAGAAATGCTGCGCTCCTCCCATGCTCTGGCACGCTCCGACAGCAGCAGGCCATGCACGGAGAGGGAGCTGGTGCTGGTCAACATCAGCCAGCGTGTCAAGGAACACATGTGAGTGAGACGCCTTACCAGAGTGGAGAGGGACAGGTGGCTGCCTTCTCCTCACACCAACGCACTCAGCTCACGCCTTGTTTTCAGGCAGTCAAATGAGAAACTAGGGCACAAGATCCAGCAGCAAATCAAGCAGACCACGGGGCTGACGGGTGAAAAGGAGTAAGTGGTGAACGTGGGGAGTGGGGCCGAGCTCTCCGCACACAGCAGATGCTGCTGCCAGCAGGGGTGTGTGGGACAGATGGACAGCTGCTGGACTACCCCATCTCCTGCAAGACCGGCAGACCAGGACTGTCTCTGCACCACTGCATCACCTCATCCCTCCTGCCTTTCCTCCAGGCGTCTTCAAGACATGCTGGGCAGAAGGCAGGAGGAAACCATGTACCTCACGGTCAGAACACATGCGCAGCACCACAAGCGTGAGCACTGAAGGTGAGCAGAATTCCTGGCACGGGCTGGAACAGGGCCGGGCCTATGGTCTCGTCTGTGGAGGGACTGGGTACGTGCCCAGGGCACAGGTTTTGGGAGAACTGCCTTTGCAGTAGCATAGGCCAGAGCTGGGCCAGGGACAGGGTGCCTTTGCCCTCTCAGTCAGTGTAACTCTGTGCCTTGTCCCAGGCTCTACAGGGCAACAACCTGACAGTACCAGCCCTGCACGATTCTGCAGGGCTGCCTCCACCCAGCGCTCACTTCCAGGACAAGAAGCAGCACAAAACCAAGCAAGGATTAGACAGACAACCTTTAAACAAATAAAAATTCTTTCTGTTCTGTAGCAAAATGAGTGCCAAGCACCAAAGCCTGCCTGGGCCACAAGCTGTAGAGAGCCTCACCGAGTACAATGATCAGAGAAGCTGGGCACTCTCCTAAGACACAGCTGCTCCTGGAAGTCTTTTAGGCTCAAAGCAACAGGCGCTGCCACCTTAGAGGCCAAAGCGGGCTGGGGTGCGTCGTGGTGTCAGGGGCTCCCCCTGTTCCTTCCGCCCAGGGGTGTAGATTTTAGTAGATCTGCCAGGAGAGGACAAGGGTGATTAGCGGAACATGCAGCCTTTCCCTGCACCAGAACACCCAAGGGGAATTTGGGACCCTCCACACGACCCACTACCCCTCCTAAGCAGGCAACCTGTGGCCAGGCAGGGCCAGCACCTACCTTGCACTGCCCAGCGGGTTGCGGCGCTCCTGCTCCTCCCGGCGGGCTCGCAGCTGCTCCTCAGCCAAAGCCATCTCTTCCTCCATGGCAGACACCTCCTCCTTGGCACGGCGGCGGTTCTCCTGGAGCAGGGCAGCAGCAGGTCAGGTGTAGGCAGAGGGCTGACCAGCAACAGACTCTGCAGGCCCACAGGCCTGTTCCCTCCATGTCAAAACACACACACTGCAGTAGAACAGGCATGCAGCGAGCCTGCCAGCTTTTCCTGGCCAGGAGACTCACCTGGCGTGACTTGCCAGCATGCTTGATACTGTAGAACATGGGGCCCAGCTCTGCCAGCCACTCTCCATCCACCGCAGTGACACACTGCATGTATTCCTGCAGGGACAGAAGGAAAGACCAGGGGAGCAGGATGGCTCTTCTCAGGGCCTCAGCACCCACGGCAGCTCCCTCCCTCCCTCCCTCCCTCGCTGATGGCACTTCTCAGGCTGGGACTACATCCCTTCCAGAGAATTATTCCTGGCCTCAGAAGCTGCTGGACTTGGTGAGACTGCAAAGAGGTTCAAACGTCCCACATAAGCCAGGAAAAAAATATTGGGAAAGGGAAGAACAGGACTCTGCAGACAACACAGACATGCCTAGTTGGTATGGATGAGAAACGCTTAGAACTGCCCTTCTGACAGATTCCAGTACCACGGCAAAGCTCTCCCACCTCCCTCGCCCTTCTTGCTAGCCCCAGCTCAAGCTCACCTTGGTGGTCATGACCAACTCATGATAGACAATGTAGTCTGGTGTGTAGCCCATGCCAAAGAGAGAGCTCGTGGGGTGCAGGTGGCAGGGCATGCCTGTGCGGATGTTCACGTATTCCCCAATGCCCTGCAAAGAGAAGCGTGGTCAGCCCATCTGTTCCCAGACAGGGCCCCTCTGCCCCTAGACGAGCACAGACACCTCTCACCTTCAGCTTCGCGGCTTGATGGAAATACGCGGCACAGATGCACTTCCTGACAACATCCCAGTCGGTACCACAGGACGCTAGGCTCATCCGCTGCTGCACCATGATGTCCTTGAGCTGGGCACGCACCTCCCGCACCTGCAACGGCGTGCGGCAGTCAGATCCCTCTCCTGTGCAGGGCTCCCCCCCAACCTCACTGCCGCAGCCTCACCTTCCGCATGGCCTTGGCATGGATGAAGTGCTGGTTGCACCACAGTGTAGAATAGCTGTTGTTCTTCCACTGCAGGTAAACGTTCAGGTAAGTCAAGTGATCGCTCTCTGGAACAGCAAATTTCTCCCGCACTTGGTCACTTTCCTCCTCTCGGCCCTGAAGGGTGAGCAAAGAACACAGGTTAGCCAAAGGACAGGCAACGGCCCCAAACTGCTGAAAGCACAGGCAGGTACCTTAGGCCGATAAAAGATGGCAGGCACAGACAACATGGAGACGATGAGTAAGATCTCAGAGCTGCAACCCATGTCGCAGGAGACAATGAGCATTTTGGAGAGAGCAGGATCCAGTGGGAACTCCACCATGAGACGTCCTGTTGAGGTCAGACCACCTGCAGAAACAGCGTAGAGATCAGCAGCTGGGCAGGTACCAGCGCCATGGGCTGACAGCTTGCCCCAGCAGCCAATACCTGTGTTATCCAGGGCCCCCAGGATCCACAGCTGGTACATGGAGTTCAGCATGTTGTCCTCAGGGGGCGGATCCATAAAATGGAACTGCAGGAGGTCCTGCACGCCCAGGGACTTGAGCAAAAGCACTACATTGGCAAGGTTGGTGCGCTGGATCTCAGGCACCGTGGTTGTCAGCAGCTCGTTCTTGTAGGCACTCTGGGTGTAGAGCCTGGGGAACAGAAGCCAAGAGCATACTGCGTTCCTTCCTGACTCACCAGCTGTTGCCCAGCCCACCCAGGCATGGCACTGGGCAGCAACTCTGCACTCAGCCAGCACCACCCCAGGGAGGAACCTCTACCCTGGCCAACGCACAGCTTCCCAAGCACGTAAGGGTGCCAGGGCTGCAGTACAGCGTACATCCCTCCCAAGCACAGTCCTTCCCTGGGCGCAGACCAGTCCCAAGGCAAAGCCTTGAGAAAGCTGCCTTTGGCTTGGCTGTTATCCCAACAGCACCAAGGGCAGGACAGCCACAAGCAAAGATGGGTGCAGGAAGGAACTGGAGCACATCATTCCCTCTGCAGAGGCACTGGGTCCAAAACAGAAGGCCTCAAGGCCTGCCTACTGCCCTCAGCCCCCCAGGAGTTCAAGATAACGAACAGCTCCAGTGAGAAGATACATATAACCTGATGTCAAGCTGCAGGTACACCACCAGTGACGTGCCTACCTGAAGCAGTGTCCTGGGCCTGTCCGGCCAGCTCGGCCTGCCCTCTGATTGGCATTGGCTTGACTGATGGGGTAGATCTGCAGTGCATCCATGCCTATACGGGGGTTGAAAACCTGCAGGGCACGAGAACAACAGACCGAAGTAAGAGGATGGGTCACTGCCACAGAACTCCTGCAACCCAACCCCGGAGATCAGACATCAGCAGTACAGGAAGTCCTGGCTTACTTTCAACTTGCAGTAGCCAGAGTCAATCACAAACATGATGCCGTCCACTGTCAGTGAGGTCTCTGCAATGTTAGTGGCAACAATGCACTTCCTGACCCCATCGGGAGCCTGCAAACATACTGCACGTCAGTCAAATCCCTGGCAAGGGCCTCTGCGCCACAGAGGAAGAGTGCAGAGCAGCAAGGCAGAACCCAGAAGGACAGGGGTGACTCTTGGGAAGTTGAGGGGCACACGCTTTCTCTCACCCGCCACACGCAATACAAAAGGCATGTTTCCACCTCTCACCCATGCTCAGCAGTCCCCCCTGCACTAGCCTCCCCCGTCCCCACTCCTATCAGGGCACACATTAGCACCTTCTGGAAGATCTTGGCCTGCAAGTCCGACGGTAGCTGAGAATAGATAGGCAGTACAGCAAGAGCAGGTGCCTTCTCCAGCTCCTCAAGGTGCTCTACAATTTGCTCTGAGGTCACCTAGACACAAAGAGGGGTGTAAACATATGATTAAAACAAGGGGGAAGGAGAGCACCTGCCCTTCCAGCTCACCTCTATGTCCTCCTGGCCAGGCATGAAGACAAGGATGTCTCCAGGAGCACCAGACAAATGGACCTGCAGGGCTTGTTTCACTGCAGCCTCCACATAGTCCTCTTGCGGGGTCTGAAAAGCACAGCCCAGGTTACGTACACCAATCATCTCACCTGCCCTGTCCCGTGGGCAAGACTGTACCACAGCGCAGCCACTCCTCCTCTGTCCTTTCTGTCCACCAGACTACAGCACACCCAAACCACAACAGCATTTCCCTCTGCAACGCTGACCACACCTTGCTAAAAAGAATATCAACAGGAAAAGTGCGTCCAGGAATGTGGAAAATAGGAACGTTCCCGAAGAAGGAGGCAAACTTGTCTGCATCCATGGTGGCTGAGGTGACAACAAGCTTCAGATCCGAGCGTCGTGCCACCACCTAGAAAGCAGATGAAAGGACCAATAAGGAAGGAGCACACGTGCATGGCTGCAGGCTGCTTCCATTATTACTGAGACAACAGCGCAAGACAGAGCTTCTGCAGTACTCCAGAGGCACTGGCCACCAATGCCAGGTACCACAGATGCTGTATGATCTGTGCAGTTAAGACGACCCGCCTTAAGCCAGCAAAGATCTCTGTACACAGAGCTTCTGACAGTTAGACAGCAAGCCTCTGGCATTACTTAGACATCTGGGGGAGATTTAACCTTCCAGAACCAGGGACCAGGATGTTGGAGCAGCAAGTGCAGAGAGAGATGTGGCAGCTCTGTTTCCCTCTCCCAGTTCCTGCCAATACTCCGCTTTAAGACCATTTCACGTGCCCTGCGCTGCTGTCCTCTAGTCCAGGCTCACACACACCTCCCGAAGCAGGCCAAAGAGCACGTCGGTGTTGAGTGAGCGCTCATGTGCCTCATCCATGATGATAGCGCTGTAGTTGTCCAGGTCAGCCTCTCGCAGTGACTCACGAAGAAGGATCCCATCTGTCATGTATTTGATCACCGTGTTCTCAGACGTGCAGTCCTCAAAGCGGATGGCATAGCCCACCTGGGAGGGCAGAGATACCAGCAAGTCTTCCAACAGGTCCGTGCACTCACTGTCATCAGGCCGCAGCACCCACTGCCAGACTCACCTCCTCGCCCAGACGCACCCCCATCTCTTCACTGACCCGCTTGGCAACTGACATGGCCGCCACTCTGCGGGGCTGGGTGCAGCCGATCATGCCATAGTCTGTGTAGCCATCCTCATGGAGGTACTGTGTCAGCTGAGTTGTCTTCCCGCTCCCCGTCTCCCCCACCACAATCACAATGCTGTTGTCTCTGAAGAAAGGAAAAAAAATATTTCTTCACCCACCAGAAGAAGGGCTTTTGCATTCACAGCCCTGTCTGGCCACCCAAGCACCACCCTACTCAGGCAGGAGAGCTGCCACCAAGCACACAAAGCAATGGCCTGTTTCCTGAGGGTACAGCTTCCAAACAGGCCGTGTAGCTAGAACTTCTCACTCGGGTTCCTGAGATGGAGGCCAACGCCCTGGGGATGCCCCGTGGCCAGCTCCCCAGCAGCCATACCTGAGGATGGAGAGCAGCTCCTGCTGCACAGCAAAGATGGGTAGATATTGTCTCTGCTCCAGGATCGATTTCTTCTTGGCGAACTCACTGCTGGCTTCACTTTTTTCTTTCATGTGTTCAGCAAATTTCTGCTCAGTCCTAAGGAAATACCAGAAGTCCTGAAATTGCCTCTCCACGCACTTTGCTGTGCCTACAGGCCCTGTCACCAACTAAGCAGGAGCAATTGAAAGCAAGCTCCTACCTGTAGTCCACTTTGCCATCTTCTGTCACCATCTCATCCTTCTCCTCCTCTTTCTTGATTCCCATAATGTCTCCCAGTTTTGTGCCTGCCAGCTCCCAGTGTTTATGCTGAGCCTGGAAGGACAGACACAACTTTGCTGCAGCAAGCACTCCTAATTACTCCAGTCCTACTCAGGACATTCAGGAAACCAGGAAAACATATTAACCCCACAACTCCCCAGTGCTGCAATGCACAACGCATACCCCGTTACTCTGTCAAGCCCCCCTCTTCCAAATGAGCCGGAGCAGAGCTTTTAGACACTGGTCTGGATACAGAGACTTCAGGCGCAGAATGACCAACTGCCTCCTAAGAAAATCGTTCCAGTACTGACCCTTCCATCAAGTTTGAACTTAAACTTACACAAACCTGAACCAGAGATAATGTTCCTGCTCTTGACAGCTACTCAGAGAACTCTCTCCCACCTTCCTGTTTGCTCTGATACCACTTTAGCTTCCACCTCTATCCCACTCATAGTATACATAGCTCAAATCCAGCTCGGTTTCAGTGTTCACAGAACACATCTGTGCTTTCCCCACAGCTGGCACACAAGCTTTAGAGTAAGTCCCTAGAAAACACCCCCAAAAACTAGTATGCTACCTTACTGCATAATCCTCCTCACAACTCCTCGCCGAGACACGACAAGATATATCCTGCCACCATAGCAACTGCTGCCTGTCCCTAAGCTATCCTGCATTCTTCTACCTGCCCTCTTGTCCCACGATCCAAATGCCCTTTGGATCACACTCCTCTGCACAAGCGCAGACTCACGTGCCAGGCAGTGCCTGAGGAAATCACATCACAGCTGCTTATGAGACAGTGCAATGAGCTGGGTTGCCAGCAGATTCCAGGTCATAAAACCAGGGATTCCTTATTGTCACTGCCACCACAGCCTGTATTCTGCGAAGCCCAAACAAAGGCTGTAAGGCACTGCGTAACACGGACAGTGGGGTAGTAAGCCAAAAGGTCACAGCGTACCCTCTTACGTTCCTTTTGCTCCCTGTGCTTGCGCACCAGCTGGCTGCCTTTCCGGGCTATGATGGCCAAGTCTGAGGTGGCATCCTTGACAGGGATGACTGGCTCTGGCTAGAGGAAAGAGGCACTGCTTCAGTACGGAGAGCTCGCACTTGCTGGGCTCCCTGCCATCAGCACCTTCAGCCACAGTCTCTACCTGCTTGGTGAAGACAATCCTTCCGTCTAGGAAAGGGGGCACCAGGTTGTGCACCAACAAATGCACTTTGGCTGAGTTATCCTCCTCAAAATCTTCATCCACTTCAATCCGATGAACCACACCACTGGTCAGCATGCGATTCGTCTCCCAGCGCTCGTTATCCTGCAGGAAACAACATATCAGAGGATACACAGAAGCCACACAGAAAACCCAAAAGATCACATCGGAACACTGAGCTCAGGCCTGGGCCCCGCACTGACAACAGGATGAAACTGATGGTTCCAGCCTAGGGAGCCTGGAAGTAAGCACAAGGGAAGGAACAGTAACTGCAAGCAGCAGGGCGCGGGAACTACAGCCCGGCTGTTTGAAGCACAAGGTCAACAGGACTGTCTCCAAGGAAATGCAGGCCAGATATTGTCCGCAAGGTCCCTGCCATATTCACAATACACCAGGAAGCCTGGACACAATCCCGCTCATGCGCTGAAGGCAGCAGTCCCCGATGTCCACTAGGTCCACAACAGGCAACCCCAGCAATGAAACTCATACCCCAGAATAGCAGGAGCACAGCCCTCAGGACTCCTGCTGCCCCGGACACTGCGATCCACCACAGTCACTCCGATTACAAATCCTGCCCCCTGCCAGAGACACAGAGCTGCACTTTCCAGGGGAACTTCACAGTAGTTTCCCTGTGATCCCTCTGAGTGAGGTCTGGGCCAGGACACAGACTGTTCTTCTCCACCTGAGAGCAGGGGCTCAACCTTCGCTGCCAGCAAGCGGGTCTCTCAAGGGGCAGCAAAACAAGCAGTGCCCACATGTTCACAGCAGCCGACCCCACATCTCGCCCCTACCTCATTGATCTGCCTCCGCTGTGCCGAGATGCGCTTCTGCCTCTGCTTGTGCAAGTGCTGCTCCCGCTTCTTCACGTACTCCTCCGAGGAGTAGGCCAAGGGGTTGTGAAACTCGTCGTAGCCCTCATCCATCATGTACCAGTCCCGGTCAGCTTGCTGGGAGCGGAGAGGTGCGGCCCTGAGCCCCGCGGCCGGACCCCGCAGCACACGNNNCGGCCCGGCAGCCCCCAGCCCGTCAGGCAGCCGCTCGCTGCCCACCGTTGGGTCGGGCTCTCACCCGCTGGTCGTCCTCCCACTGCTGCCGCTCCTCCTCCGTCTCAAAGGCAATGCCCTCCTCCCCGTCCGCATGCCGCCCTGGAGGGGGTGCGCCGGTCAGCTCGGGCACCGGCCCCGCCGCCGCTCCGGAGGAAATCCCAGAGCCCGACCTCGCGCTGCGCGGGGGAAGGCGATGCCGCCACTGCCCAGCCCAGGCGGCTCAGCCCAGACCGCTCACCTCTCCCTCTGGACAGCCGCGGTGTGGCCCCCAGGTGCCGCCGGTCATCGGCCCACTCGTTGTATTTGTATGAGGGGGTGGGCAACGGTGTCTTATCTGAGTACCTGCCCCTCACAGACCTGAAAAAACAGCGCGCGGGAGAAACTGGTGCACCCAGCCAGGCACTACCCTGACACACGCGCTCCCCTTTCTGCAGCTCGGCAGCTCGCAGCCGCAGCCCCAGGCACTGATACCTGTCCCGGTCTCTCCGGTCTGTGTCCCGCAGTGATGATGCCCGGTGGCTGCGCTCCGAGTCTCGACAGGAAGGCACGGGTGAGGGAGATTCCCACTGTGAGCGGCGGGCACTGCTGTAGCCGCTATCATCTTCCTCCCAGCTGGACCGAGACGGTGTGGCTGCATCTAGCAGAGAAGATGGGATTTGACACCTGATGTCCAAAGTGACGCCGGGCACCTGGGGCCACCTTGCACCTTCTAGCAAGGAGCACAGAGAGAGGGCACCCATTTGCTCCCCCTCAAAGAGAAGGGGCTGGCCCAGCGAATCTAAGGCAAATCGCCACATTTCTATCACGTAGACTCAGAACAGACCCCACTGCGCAGAGATCAGCCAGATTTTCACAAACACATCTGGCAGATTGCTCCCTGACCCAGGTCGAGCTAGGATTTTTATGCTTGCCCTAAACACAAGTGTTAGATGACACAGACTTTTCTATCCACACCTGTCCTGACAAAAACAGCAGGAAACAAAAAAAAACCCAACCCAACCCAAACCAAACCAAAAAACGCGACAAAAACACAAGCCTCTTCCTGTTAGGTCTCACACGACAACTCCACCGCGTTCCAGTCCCACCTTTGGGCCGATGTCTGGGACTCTCTGGCTCAGTCCTCCTGCTGCTCCGCTCCGATGAGCCATCTCTCTCTGATCTGCTGCTGTGACGACTTCTGTCCCGCTCCTCTGCAAAAACAAAGCAAGATCAGGTGCCAGACGCACAAACAGGCTTCCCAAGTCTGCTGCAGAAAGCACCATGAATGTTAGCTGAGGGCTATGAACAGGCTGAGGGACAGTCCCAAACCCTGAGCAGGAAGTCACACAAGGTCTCCGAGCAGTTACCGCGGTCACGTTTGCGATCATGGTCCCGGTCCCTACTGCGTTCCTTCTTCCGGTCCTTCTCCTCCTTCGAGGAGGCAAAGACACCATGTTCCCGACGCTCCCTTTCCCGCTGCCGGCTGCGTTCCCAAAACTCCTCACTGACGCCCCCTGTGTAGGAAGGCGTTTCCACATGGACAGAACGGTAATGCCTGGGAAGACAGAGCAGAGAGAAGTTAAAAGGTGCTGAGGAGCAGCTGGCCCTTGACTTGTCTCGTACAACTCTAGTTCTAACCTAGGCTACAACAGGCGCTTATGGTTGGAAGCGCCCTCTGCCCCGTGCCAACAGCCCACCAAGCCTGCTGACGCTCTCAGACACGTGCACTTGTGAGTGGGCCGCTGCCTCCAGGCATCTGCACGTTGAGAGTCTCACAACTAGGATGACTGGTGCTTGCAAGTCTAATGGCGTCGAAAAGCGCTCCCGCCCGTAACACGTTGAGGAGGGCACCCGGGAAAAAGCTTTTCCCCGACCTCCTCAGATCCACAGAATCGCCCCACAGTCCTCGCCCAGATCTCGGTGGAGCATGCAGGAGGTTACAGCCCCACTCGTTACAGGGCGCAGCCCTGGGGCGCAGGCAGCGCGGCCTCCCCACGCTCCAACCC
>VWZZ01005067.1:87851-98029 GCA_013399095.1 Psophia crepitans | reverse complement strand
AGCCCGCGGCTCTCCCGGCCCCCGTCCGCCATGAGCGAGGTCACCGCCACCCGCCCCGCCAGAGCCCCCGCCCTCGGCTCCCTCGGCCCCCCGAGCGGGGGCAGCCAGCGCTGCCTGCCGGCGAGCAGACCCCGGCAGGGATGGCTCCCCACTGGGAGCGGAGGGGCACCGCGGGCAGGCAGCGCCGGGGCCGTGGCACAAGTGGCAGTGCGCTGCGCAGCCTCGGGACAGGGCCCCGGCTCCTCAGGGCCGCCCTGCCTGCTGCCCCCCCGTTCGTTCAGAGCCTCACCGAAGGGCCTTCACCACCCTTACCCTGCGGCATCCAGCTGGAAGGAGCAGCTCTTGGAAAGTGCTGCCCTGGAGACCACCACAGGAGAGGAGAAAGCCCTGTCCTGTGCCAGCCTGCACCTCCCTGCTCTGTGGGAAGGGGCGCAGAGGCGCTGCGGAGGCAGCCAGGAACAGCTCCCAGCACGTCAAGCACAGCTTTCGGCTACGGCTCCCTGCTCCAGTCCCACACGATCCCCCACAGTTCACCTCCTGGAGCAACAAAGATCGGGAAAGCGGCAGCACTTGGTTTAAGTACAGCAGAAAGAGCTCAAAAAGAAGAGCGCGTTCATTTGAGGTTAATACAGGAAACCAGTTTCAAGGGGAGTGTGTCAGAGAAGCAGCTGCAACAGCTCCTGCCCCTCACGCTGGGGTCACAGCCTGGTCAGTTTTATGTTTTCTTCTTTAGCTCCTCAAATCTCCGAGAAAGATCATCAAAGTCAATGTCTTCAGAGGCAGAAGAGTTGGCGCCAGCAGATGCTGTTGGCAGCGTATCTGGCACGGATGGCAATTCCGGCAGCACAAAGTTATCGTAGGTAGTAGGAGCTCCAGCGCTTGGTTTAGAAGCTTCTGACTTGGGCCCGGGCCCTATTTAGAATAAGAGAAAAATAATTTCACCTCACCATCACCACACTCTCACCAGGGCCAGAGGAAAGAAAGGTCCTTCTATAAAAAAGGCAGTACCAATGTATGTTTCTGAACAGGACTAGCGGTCACACACCTCCAACTGCATGGAGACTCAGAACACCCGCAAGGTTTCAGGCTGCAAGGGGAAGCCCCACGGCAGGCCCAGGCTGGTGACCCTATCCCTATGGCTGCAGCGGGCGATCCCCTGCCACTGCCCGCAGCCAGCTGTAGGTGTGCTGGAGCTCCGAGGCGCCCACCCCGGCTGGACTGTGTGACGGAGAGCCATAGTCCCCATTTTCTCCGTTCCAACACCTCCTAAAGACACGCACAGGTACCACACGCTGTCAGAAGCGGGCAGACCCAGTGCACCCACATGCCTATATTCTTCAGCACACGTCACCAACGCTCCCCAGAGGGCTCCACCAGATTGTTAGAAATCTTTGCTGGAACTGACAAGGATCTACTTACTCTAAACACCCTCTCAACCCTCATCAGGTGCTAGAGATAACAAATGCTTTCGAAACACACAGAGCAGAATCACACTGTACAAGGCAGGAGCATTTTGTTATGATCCAGTGACGATGCATGAAGCATCTCGTAAGCCTTGCAGATGGACCAAGGGATCACAGCTCTACTAGTCCTGCTCTGCTGTATGCTGCCTCAGTGCTGACAGTAATACCAACTTATTCACCCTCTTAGTGCTTACTTCTCTTCTTCTGTTGCTGCAGAACAGTATTATTTACACCACGCAAAAATATATTATCACTTAGAGCTGTTGCTTTCTCATTTTATCTTGCAACACCCTATACTCGATCTGATGAGACAACTTAAGCTGCAGACCCAATACTGGCTCCAAAGTCAAAGCCTAGTTCTTGAGCTTCCCAGTGGAAGTCTGGGTCCTCCCTGTTTTGAGACGATACTCTCCATTTCTGTCAAGAGTCCTCTCTGAAGTCAAATCCTGCTCTCAAGATCTGTTGAGTTCTACATGCTGCTCCCTGCATGGGAAGCTGCCTTCCGGGGAGGCTGGGATGCCAAGCTAACCACAGCCGCTCACCACCCTTCCTTTCCCATACCGCTTGCCATACTCACCAGCCACCGGTGCAGATGCATCCTTGTCAGCATCAGGCTCGTCAATCTGGAAAACACTCTCAGTTACCACATCTCTCTCCCCGAACATGTGCAGGATCACACAGGTGTGTGGGCACTGCCCCTGGGCCGCAGCAGCCCCACCCTGCAGAGCAATGCATGCCCCACCCCTCCCCAAGGCGGCAGACAACCAGCACACTCAGAAGAATCAGCCTCTCTCCCTAAGGGGCGGCAGTGCTTGACTGTCCTCTTCCCAAAGCAGCACCACTGTCCGTGTTCTGCAACTAGATAAATGGAGCATGCCCACTCGCAGGACTGAAATATCTATCAAGGACATAAATGGGAAAAGATGCCATCCACAAAGTCACGGCTACTGCTTCCTTCCTTTCATAAAGGATAGGTCCTTGCAACCAGCAGCACGGCACAAAATGACCCCAACCTCAGGTCTCGGGCGGGTTGGGACAAAGGCCCACAGCATTGTGCTGTGTAACTCCTCGTTCCCTGTGGGCTGCAGTCAGCACCATCTCTCTCTACCCAGCTGAAAACTGCTGCAGCTGTGCCTGCACCTCCTGGACTCAAAGGCTGCTGTGCAGCTAGTACAAGGTGTTGGTGCACACAGGTGCTTGGCTAAGCTCATCCTTACTCAGGATACTGCAAAACCAAGCAGCATGTCACTGAAGGCAAAACGAGAGGCAGAACTGCAGCAACAACAAACATCGGCAAGCACAGAATGGGAAGACTCCAGCCTCTCGTTCACTGTCACCGAGGACCGAGAAAGTCCGGGTAAGGAAGAGCATTTAAACGTACGTCATCTGGGTGAACAAAAATTTCCATGCAGGCTAACTGTGAGTTAGTTCAAAAGCCATGGTGAAACAGCCTGAAGGCAACAGACCCTTCACATTGTGAAAAACCCTCAGAATTTGTGGACTCTACTTGTTAACTGCTTATGACCATTTTAACAATGCAGTAAAATCAATCTTGGCTTTCCTTTGCAGCCAAAACATGCAACTGAATGAGGACCTTCTCTTCACAAGTCACGCTCCCAGCACATGCACCCAGTGAGACACCACACCCGTAAGCAACGGCAAGCACCACCCCAAAAGCTCCAAAGGTTAATGAACATTTGCCTTTTCTGCGGCTACCACTGCACTCTTTTTGAGGTTCCCTCTGCTGCCTACAATGGTGATTCAGGCACTTACAGACTCATACGTTGCTGGGTTTGCCGGAATTGGTGGTGGATGGATGTTAGTGAACGGCTGGTAGGTGCCCACTGGTAGGCCACTGAAGTTCTCCTGTACAGAGATATTGCAGTCATGCACCAGACTACTCACCTGGGAGAGCCACCACGGGACACGACACACCTACAGCTGCCACAGGAGGCAGAGAAAGTAGTAGTCTAAGAAGAATGCAGGCAAATATCCAACCTGATATAGTTTACACTTAGTAGGAAAAGATTCTCAAGTATTAAGTCAGATGTAGTCACCCGGCACAACCAGACCCAGCTAAGAGGGCTGTGGGTTATTCTAAAGAACCAGCACGACTCAACACTATCTTCCAAGGCATTAGAAGTACCAGGGCAGGAAGGGTAACAGCCTGCTTTAAGCACCCCGAGCCATTTATCCCAAGTGCAGGATCACAAAACAGGAAGGTTGTCTCTGGTTCACTAAAGGTTCTGTATCACCCTCACTGGTAACACAACAGTGCCCCAAAGACCTTGACCTGCCACAAGTCCTCAGCATATTCACACCTGGGCTTTCAGCCAGCTGATGATACGTGGCCCAGATTTTCCACAGAAACCAAAAGCCACTGCAGCATTGCTGGGACCATATTAAGACTCCAAGCCATCCCTCTGTTCTGCCACTCTCCAGTCAACACAGATAACCTGTAAACGACTGAATTCAGAGAACAGTGCTCTTTTCAGCTCCCACCTTCCACTCTTGCAACAAATCATCTCCAAGAGCCATTGGCTTGGTGCCCTCTCCTTGCAGGTCAGGAGGCAGGGCAGTCCCACATTTTTCTGTGCTGTTTCCACCCCACAAAACACTCACCTGACTTCCTTGACTGAATCCTGGCACACTACCAGCCTACCAACTTCAAAGTGCTGCTCCAACCCCTGGTCAAAAGCCTGACAGTCAGAAGACTGCCTCAGGAGTTAAGTCTGGACTCCTCTGTTCCCTGAAGGCAAAGAGGGCTGCTGGAGAAGAGGGGTAGGAATCTCCACAGTCAAGAAGCAACATGATGCTTCAGCTGCACTGCCAATAATTTCCATCCCACGCAGCCTCACAGCAACACAATGGCCTTGTGACACATGAAGCCAGCATGTCCAGACAGTTCCCAGTTAGCAGGCACAGGGGTAAGCACCACAATCAGAGCCTTTCACAGAAAAAGGGAACGCTCAAAGCAAAGACACTTACCGGTCCCTTTGGAGGCGGATAGGAGAAAGGCGGATTTGGTGTCGGCATGGGCATAGGCATCATCACTGGCATGGGTACTATTCCATCATGACCAACGAGGGGGGCTGTAAACCCACCACCTCCTCCCCCTCCAGGGCCACCCTTCTTCACATCATCTGTGAATCCCACATCAATCAGATCTGCCTCTCCACCCACAGGGGCTTCAGCCTGGAGACGGTAGAAGAATTCTGCTCACCAACATATCTCTATTCTGATCACAGCCCTCTGAACAGCATTAGATGCAGCATTTGTCACTGGACAAGACGGGACAACACCAGGACAGAACAGACAGCAGCTACACAGTGACATTAATGGGAATCAGAAAGGGAACCAGACTACAGCGTGACCAATTACAGCCACATCCCACAGGGCTGTGGGAAGGAGTAGGGATCCTGCTATGCTTGGGCTGCCTAGAAGATACCAAAGCACAATTACCACCAAGTTCACTGCAATGCCACAGCCCTGTGCTCTGAAAGTCTGCACAGCGCTAGCAAGACATTTCAGCCACTGGAACACAGAAGGAGCTCCAGACTGGCAGGTGCCTCACTCACCATCACCACCGAGTCAGGCTCGTAGGGCACATTGTAGTTCTTGGCAATCTCTATGAGGTATCTCTCCACCAAAATCTTGGGCGGTGCCTCCACACTCAGCTTGTGCATCAGCTGTAACACAAGGGTGCAGAGACACTCAGCAGGACCAGGGCAGCACAGCACAGCAGAGCTCTATCTCAGCCAGGGTCACCCACTGCAGGGAGCACAGCGCAGCCTTGGGGAGGCCTTTCCTCCCAGTACAGCACTGCTGCAGAAGAGGCTGCGGGCACCCACAGGCCAGGGCTCCACATGCTCTGCTCCTCTCCATCCGCAGCCAGCACAGCAGGGCCCCACCTGCCAGGGACCTCAGCACTATATGCCCATGCAGGGCAGCTGGCCCACCCTACTCTGCAGTGAGCCACAGGCATCAGCCAGAAGAAAAAGAGGCAGAAAGCCACAGTAGGCTTGTCTGTTCTGCCCCAGCTGTTCTACCAGTTCATTACCCTGTCATTGACTGTCCCAATCTGGTTTGTCCGGCACAGCTTCCCATACTCCTTGCTGTACTTGGCACACAGCTGGTCAGCAACCTGCAGCAGGAGAGAAACTCTGGGAACATGCACACATTTGCTTTTCCCCACCACACACTGCACCTCTGCTGTAGCCCCGTCAGCCACCACCCCCCTCCCCAGACTGCCCTCATTTCTGTCACTGAGTGCCACAGCTGAGAAGCCTTAGCTATCCCTCATCCTCCAGGAACACCTACACTGGGGCCTACACCTGCAGAGCCCGTAAAAACATGCCCTGTGCCTTAAAGAGTCCTGGACAAAGGCTTCCACCAGCTTCTGGCAGCATCACCCCCACCGTGTACATGCAACACCCCTCAAACAACCCTACTCACAATCTTCAACTCAGCCACTTCTGACTGGAGTCGTGGTGCAGCCCAAATCAGTGTAGATACTGCTTCTGCCAGGCCGGAGTCCAGCTCCCTAAGGACAGCAGAGAGGAATCCTATCTCCACACCAAGCACCTGGTATTTCCTGATCTCAACCTGCTTAGCCTCAAAGTCCCCATCCTCCATGCTGTGCTCCAGAGTCTTCCCCGCCTGGGGAAGAAAAGGTCTCTGGAGGCCCTAGGACATTGAGACAAACATAGGTGCCCTTCTGCACCCCAGGCCCGCCCCCAGCAGTACCCCTCCCCAAGCCCAGGGGGGCGCAACCCTCTCCCACAGCATTCCCTCTGGGACACAGCTTACTTCATGGACTGAATCAAGCCAAAGCGGGCTAGCAGCAGATCGCAGTACAGCTCCAGGATCTCCATGGCCTCCACAAGGTAATCTTCACGGATGATGTGCTCCACACGAATCCTGGCACGCTCATCTTTCCCAGCTGACAGATAATCTGCAATCTCCTTCCTTGCCTTCTGGGCCAGCTCAGCTACAGCACATATCCCCCAGGCCAGTCACCGTGCGGGCAGGGGCTGCTGCCTCCATACCCACCCAAAGTCCCCCACCACACACAAAGCCATCATGAGCTTCTCTCTCTCCTTCATCAAGCCTCTGCAGTGCAAAATGCTCAGCCATGGCTTGGTGGAGCCCTTGTGTCTAGGTCCTAGCATGCTAACTCACAGGAGAAAGGATAGTGGGCTTTCAGCTGCTAGGAGCACTCTGACATTTTCAACTTCCCTGCAGAGTCCACCAAAACCATGGATCTCATCTGTGCCTGGGCAGGACAGGACTGCACAGGTGGGAGAGCCTCCTGCAGCACCCAGGAGCACAGAAGGCCCAGGAAAGCCTCCCTCACGGCAAACTGGCATGTCCCTTCATACACAGCCCATGGCTACCACCCCACAAAGTGCACTTCAACACCTGCCAGGAAGGTGGTCAGAAGCCACATCGTGGCCAGCCTGCTCCTCTGGGTACTTGCGCACCAGGGCAGAGCGCAAGGCCGAGGTCCAGCAAGGAAGAGCAAAAGGCTACTCCATACTTGGCCCATGAAAGTACCCTGACTCCGGAAAAATCTTTTCCTCAAGCCTCCTGAGCCCCAGAAGAATCCTGGGTCAGACTTGCCCCCTCAAATACTCACTCTTCTTTTTCTCCAGTAGTTTGAGGCGATTTATGACAAGGCGCAGGTTGACTCGCAAGCGCTCAGCCTTGAACCCAGAGCCCAACATGATAAACACTTTCTGTGGGAGAAGAGAGGAAGGTAATTGAAACCAGGAGCTGTTGGTTACACCAGGACATCAGTTACTGTTTTACTTGAGGAAAAAAAACCCTAACAATTTCTCCAAACAATCAAGTAAAGGCCTACTATCCCTCAGTCTGGTTATTTACAAATGACTGGACCTACAGCACTCATCCATTCCCCTTCCCACTTTAAAATCCTGCACCTAACAAAGGCGAACAGGGAACAGAAGCTTCCTGGATATTCCCAGTCTGACAGACTGAATCTTGACCCCACAAAGAGACTAAGATGATAAAACCCAGGACTACTACTTAAATAGGTACAGGGTTAGAAAACACACCCTAAACCAAGAAGTTACAGGCCTGGGTCTATTTAACCTAGACATGTGACACTAGCCACTGATGTGGATACCAGAGCACAGGAAAGTTTTAAGATCGTTAGACAATCACCTACAGCAAAGGTCTAGGAAAATTTGATTGGGCCTCAGTTCAGTAAGCTGAGCTTACTGACATGGTATTTTGAGGAGCATTCAGCCCCAGGTTTCTGAGAAGCGCAAGTGAAAAAAACACTCAGATTTCACAATAAACAGTGTAACTGCTAGAAGACATGCCCTTATTCCCTTACTTCGAAAGGAAAGTAAATCAGTGCCTCAAGATACCACCTACAACAACTATCGCAGACAAACCCTCTCTTACTTCATTGGCAAAACATTTTTAAAGAAACATGAAAGTCGTCTGCAAGAACCAAACCGACCCCTGTCCTAACAATACGCAAGCTGTAAAGCAGCTGTATCACTAACCCAAAGACTGTACAAACTAAGGTCATAACAGTCCCGTCATAAGAAGGAAAAAGTTGCCATTCCATATTCCGACTCCTCCTGCTTACTGAGCACGTGTTCTGGCACCTCTCCAGTCTCTCATGAGCCAGTTCAACTCGTTAGTCCTACAGAAAACTAACTGAGAAGACGTTTTATTACGGCATTTTGTTATGCCAAGGACTGTTAATGGAGAAATCTGTCCTTAAGAGCTATCACAAAGGCAGACCTCGGCTTGTACCTGACGGACACGCTGCCGCAGACTTTCGGATAGTGACAGCACTTTGTGTGTAACTAGTGGCTTACATAAGATTTATCACTATCTAGAGTATATCCAGTCTATTTAACTGGTCGTTTCACACAACAGTACAGTTATTTCAGTGACGCACAGAACCGACCAAGCTCAAAAAAACACTGCTACAGAAACATACATGCGTGATTTAAGTCTGAAGCTGTAAAAGGCAAGTTTTGTAACGGGCACATACTCCTACAACATTAAAATAACACTACAGCGCCGCAAGAAACGGTCTTGGCGTTGACTCGCAACGTCTCTGCTAGTACCTACCGGATACCTGTCCCTACGAGCAGCCACCTCTTTCAGCAGATCAGGCCACAACGAGCAGCAGCCGGCTCCCCAGCCCTTCCTTCGCAGCCGCCCTGGCTGCCCTCCGAACAAGTTTTGCTGTCCCCAGTTCCCCAGGCGAGGCGCTCAGCAACGGCGCTGCAGAGGCTNCGCAGTTCCACCCTGACGGCGCCGAGGGAGAGAGGCCCCGCCGCCGCCCTGCTGCCGTCTCCAGCGAGGTGGTGCCGACGGAACGTCCCGCGGCGGGGCGGACCCCGGGCCTGCCCCCAGCCGAGCTAGCGGGCACCTGGGGCAAGGCATGCACCTCGCTACCGGTGCCTTCCCGGCCACCGAGCGCTCCCCGCCGCCCCGAGCTCCGCCGCCGCGGCCGCACTCACCGCCTGCCCCTCTGCGCCGGCTCCGAGCACCCAAAATGGCGGTCCCACCGCCGCACCACCTCCCCGCGAGCGGAGGGATCCACGGGACCGGCACTCCCCACCCCGGGCACGANATGGAGAAATCTGTCCTTAAGAGCTATCACAAAGGCAGACCTCGGCTTGTACCTGACGGACACGCTGCCGCAGACTTTCGGATAGTGACAGCACTTTGTGTGTAACTAGTGGCTTACATAAGATTTATCACTATCTAGAGTATATCCAGTCTATTTAACTGGTCGTTTCACACAACAGTACAGTTATTTCAGTGACGCACAGAACCGACCAAGCTCAAAAAAACACTGCTACAGAAACATACATGCGTGATTTAAGTCTGAAGCTGTAAAAGGCAAGTTTTGTAACGGGCACATACTCCTACAACATTAAAATAACACTACAGCGCCGCAAGAAACGGTCTTGGCGTTGACTCGCAACGTCTCTGCTAGTACCTACCGGATACCTGTCCCTACGAGCAGCCACCTCTTTCAGCAGATCAGGCCACAACGAGCAGCAGCCGGCTCCCCAGCCCTTCCTTCGCAGCCGCCCTGGCTGCCCTCCGAACAAGTTTTGCTGTCCCCAGTTCCCCAGGCGAGGCGCTCAGCAACGGCGCTGCAGAGGCTGCCCCCGCCCCGCCCCGCCGCTGCCTGCCCAGGCCCGTACCGCAGCGAGCCGGTCGCTACGGCGTTTCCAGGTGCGCTCGGCAGCCGGCCGGACTCGCCGCGTCGCTGCGCAGCGGCCAGCGCTGGTTCGGAGAAGCGCGCAGGAGACCCCGGGTGGGAGTTACCGGCGCAGTTCCACCCTGACGGCGCCGAGGGAGAGAGGCCCCGCCGCCGCCCTGCTGCCGTCTCCAGCGAGGTGGTGCCGACGGAACGTCCCGCGGCGGGGCGGACCCCGGGCCTGCCCCCAGCCGAGCTAGCGGGCACCTGGGGCAAGGCATGCACCTCGCTACCGGTGCCTTCCCGGCCACCGAGCGCTCCCCGCCGCCCCGAGCTCCGCCGCCGCGGCCGCACTCACCGCCTGCCCCTCTGCGCCGGCTCCGAGCACCCAAAATGGCGGTCCCACCGCCGCACCACCTCCCCGCGAGCGGAGGGATCCACGGGACCGGCACTCCCCACCCCGGGCACGACCGAGCGGTCGGCAGCTACGGCGGCGCGGCCGCACGAAGAGC
>VWZZ01005067.1:65794-87029 GCA_013399095.1 Psophia crepitans | reverse complement strand
GGCAGCGTCGGCCCTTCTGCCTGCGAGGGGCCGGGCCGGGCCGCCTGTCGGGCTGGGTCCCCCGGTCGTCCGGCGGCATCCTCGGGGGCGCCCCTTTGCCAGGGAGTGGGGTCCGCTTGTCTGTGTGTCCGTCCGAGTGCGGGCTGGATCCCGCCTCCCGCGCGCTGGGGCTGGCGGCTGGATCCCTCTGAGGGCGCGAGGCGGGTGGGAGCTCCGCGTCCGTCTGTCGGTGGGAGGGCGGCGGGATGGTCCCCCGCGTCCGTCTGCCTGAGGGGAAAGGGGTTCAGCTCCTCCTTTTGTCCGTCTGAGGGGACTGTTGGGGTCGATTCCTTCCTCTGTCAGTCTGACACTTGCCCCCTCGTAAAGTCCGAGGGGGTCGGTGTCCCCCCACCTGGGACGGACAAGGGGGGAGCACCCCCCGTGCGTCCCACCCGCCGGTCCCGGCCCTGCCTGCCCAAGGAGGCCCGGGCAGCAGCCCCGCTGTTCCCCTGTGCCTGGCTGTGAGGGCGCCGAGGTCCGTCCCTTTGGGGGATATATTTCTGGGGCAAGACCCGTCCCTGGGCTGGCCGCACCATCCCGTTGGCTGCTGCCGCCGTGTCTGGAGCTGTGACTGTCGGGCGGCCGGTTCCCTTGCCTGCCTGGGCTGCGTTATCCGGAGCCCGACAGCAGCCTTCTGGGCACGGTGAGGCTTTGGTCTCCTCAGCTGCTCTCTGGGTGGGGGGCCAGAGATAGGGCAGGGTCTGCAGGTTTGGTGAGGCTCCTGCTCTGTTGGCTGTGGGGGTTGAGAGCAGCGGAGGGGTGCTTGGACTGGGGTTGCAGCCACTCTGGAAATGGGGCACTCTTAACTTTTTGTATGCTGGGGACTGGATTGCTTGTAATTTTGCTTGAGGACTGGGTGGCACTGCCCGTACATGGTGGTTTGTGAAATGCTTGTGGATTGTGTTGGATGCTGGCACCGAATATGGCTGTGCTGATGCAGAAAGAGCCCTTTAGGCAGAAGGAGGGGGAATAGCCGTGAGACAGCAAGCTGCATTTGGCCAGAGGCTCAGAAGGTTCCAGTGATGTGTGTGACAGGCTCTTCTCTTCTCAGGTGAGCCCTCTGCTGAGGGAACGAACACTCTGTGCTCCCAGGTCAGGGAAACATGTCCCGTCGGAAACAGACCACTCCTAACAAAGTTCACTGTGAGTATTGTGTTACACAGCATTGTGGGATCCTTGCCCTAGCTGGATTGTTGTGGAGACAGGGAGGAGGGGAATGGTGGTTACTCACGTTTTGTCTTAGGGACTGTAAGAAGAGAAACTGAGCTCTGTGCATCAGGGGAGCTGGCTGTGTCCTGACATGGCAGGACAGGGATAGGCTTGAACAAACAACTAATGCCGTAAAGGTAGGTGTGTATGTGCAAGGCCTGTAGCTGTGCTTTGCATTCACACTGTCACAAGTGCAAGCTAGTATACTAAGAAACTTCGGGGCTCTGGCCCATCCTGGATAGCAAAGGAAGTTCTAGGCAAGGTGGTTTGAGTGCGTGGCTGAAAGCCAGGATGTCCTGGGTTCTGATCTTTGCCCTACTGCAGACTCAACTGAGTAGCCTTGGACGTGTTACTTAAGCTTGCTGTACCTCAGTTTCCCACCAGGTAATGTAAATAAAGCCATTTCCTCTTTCCTTGCAGGGAATGGGCCATGGCTAAGTAATTTACTGGGCAGAAAAACACTATCTGTCAGATCATTCTCGAGCTGAGCTGATAGGACAGATCTCTGTTTCTCCAGCATTGTCCAGACCTCCCTGGCATCTGCTTGGTAGTGAAAGGGCTGAAGATGCTGTACATCAGCACTTCTTGTGTGCAGGCTACCTCAAGGTGTTAGTGGAGCTGGGAGACATGTATGGATGTTTGGCTGCAAAGGGGAAACTGCACATATACAGCTTTTGTTCGATTGCGACAGGGGGAAGCTGGGGGTACTGAAGCTACGCCCTTGTTCATATCCAGCTTAGTGGCTGGAGACACATTTGGAATTTGAGCTAGAATGAGGAAAACAAATTCCCACTTCTGTACACATATGAAAGTAAGGCTGATGAGAGGGCCCTAGGTATTGCTAAGCTGTAGTAGCTGTCAGAAGCGTGGGACAGAGAGGTGAATGCTGTAGCCCTAACACTGCCTCACTTTGCTGCTGGCTTGCATGTCTCTGTGTGTTTCTCTGTGCTGCCTTTTTGTATAGGTATGGCAAGAGGAATCTGTGCATGCTGTTCTCTGTGCTAGGGGAAAACATACTGTGATATAGCCTAACACTTTGCACACTCAGTGAGTGTACTGGGGAGAATTACCTCTGCCTGGGACTTGAAAACATCGTTGGCTGCTAGAGTTAGGCATGGGGAAAGCTGACAAAGCTGTCCTTCGTGGCCAGCATAAGAGTCTTGAGGTGTGGCTTTTGGCATCTGCACTGACTTGTGCTCTCCAATTCCTGCTTCTGGGCACTGGGCTCAACAGGGCGCAGAGTATAGCTTTGATTTGCCTGGTAGTACATTAGTGACTTCGGAACTGTCTTCCTCAGAGAAATTTGGTATGTCCTGGGTTTTGTCCTATGATGCCAGTAACATCTTGTGTCCACACTTTTGCTTCCGAGCATGCCCAGATGTTACTGCTGCCGTTTAGATCAGACTTATGTGAGGCATGCACTTATGCTGTCTTCGCTGGTGTAGAGTCACGGTCTCTCGTGTGTGGAAACCAAGGGGTACAACAGCTCTAATGGTGCAGGCAGAGTTTCCATGGACTTTAGGTGGGCTGTTTTCTGTGCTCTGCTGCATAAGGGGTTATGTTCTTCAGAAGCCTGTACTATCATATACAAAACTATACCTATTATGGAGTTCAGCTGTGCACTATTTTCACAGTGAACACTGCTCTCTCATCTGCAATACGAGTGATTGTGTCTCCAGTTTGGGTCTCGGGGGAAGCTATCTGACATACATCCTACCAGCGGGCGTGAGGTTGAGGTTACGGCATCTGGTATGCCACAGAGAGGAATTCTGGGACCTGTTCACCTCCTTTACATGCAGTACATTGCTACAGAGCAACTATTCAACAGGAGCCATCAGGAGCAACAAGTAGGACCACAAGAAAATAAAGGGACTAAAAGATACAAGAAACATGTCAATGGTGATGTCTCCACCTTGGGATGGAAAATCTTGTCTGTTTTATGATGAACACCATCAAATCGTTGGGACTTCTCTGTCTACCTAGCCTGCTGTGTATCTGGAGGGCCCAGAAATGCCATGCAGTGCACTGACGAGGATAATCGGAGAGAGCATCGGCTCCAAGAACTGGGTGAGCCAGCAGAATGAGGAGTCAGGCTGAGACATAGCAGACACGTTACTGAGACTTCTTCACAGGGACTGAAGTGGTTGGGAGGAGAGGAATAAAAGGGACAGCAGGTACGCAGCTTTTTGTGCAGTTGTCTGCAGCTGGGGTCTGATTTTGCAGGCTACGGGGCTGGGGAAGTGCTTTTTGGATTTGCATAAATACCACTGTGTATGTCTAACTGGACAGATTTGTGGGAGGATGGTGCCTACTTCCTTGCATGGCCACTCCGTGTTATCTTCTTTCTTGGACTCACGAAGGCAAGCGACAGCTGCAGATCTTCTCTCCCCGGCTTGCTTGCTGCCACCTCTTTCCAGAGTTACTTTCCAGACTTGGCATGGCCCACATTTAACCTTGCTCTCACAACCTGCTCTGCTGTCCTCACTTAGCACAGAATCACTTTGGCATGCAGAGCGACCAGCTGGGAAGTTGCGTGGTTACACGTCAAAACAGTTTTAAATGGCAGTTGATGTGTAAGGAAATTCAAAATAATACCGAAACAATGATAAAAAAAATACTGTTATCCCAAAAGTCTCATTGTGCGTGATGGCCAGTCCTTCTACAGTTTTAATTGTAGTCATTTCCCCATTGGCAGGGTTGCAGCACGTAATTGGCTCTTAATAATTTCATTTTGTTTTGCCACATGGTGCGTGAAAAACACTTACACCTGACAAAGTGGTAATAAATAAAACTGTACTACTGGAATATACTTATTGCATTGCCCATTCCACATTGGATTGGAACATACAATGCAGTTACACTGTTCCTGTGGAGATGTCTTAATTGGTTCAATTCGGTCTTTATTTTCTCCCAGAGTCTAAAGTATAAAAGTATAAAAGCTCTCTAAGCAATTCACCTGACTTTGCATTCCACCCCATCCGTTGCTGTACCGCTACTCCATCAGTTACGGGCAGCTCACTGTTCTCGTGCTTGCCAAAAATTTGCTGCAGGTGTTAGTGTGCGCTTTTATTCTCTGTCCCTGCTGTCCCATGAGCTGCTTTCCTTTCTATTGCTGTACCCTTTGCAAGCGATGCTTATTTTAGAACTCTTGAGAACAGCTTGTGTCAGTTGAACTAATTCCCACTTCCTAGCTCTATTTGTCATGGTCCCAATATTCCATTAATCCCCTATTTCCTTCCCTCTTCCTCTGACACACACACACATTCTGTGCTCTTCAGTGTTCCTTGAAATCTGCTGTCTATAATATTCCCACTTTGAAGAGAAAGTATCTTGCAAGAAATACCGCCCAGCGTTCAAAAGCGAGCAGAAATGTTACTTGCATCCAAATCCTTGGTTCTTAAAGGGCTCTGTGGGTTGCCGTTGTTAACTCTTTCAATTGTGTTGTTTTTCATTTCAGTAACCACTACAGCAGTGTGGACAACCCAGAATAGCGATGGGGCAGGTGGACTAGATCCACAGTGGTGGAAAGACTTGCAAATTTCAGGTCCAGGAAAGGAACACAGAGAAGACCTACATGAACAGGGACTTTAAATTGATGTGCAAGGAGGGAATAAAGTGGCTCATCTCTGAGAGACCTTTCTGTTTAGGAAGACAAGGGAATGATGTGCAGTTTCTTTTGATTTCGTTTTGTGGATTGGGGGGTGGGCGTTGTTTGTTTGTGTGTTTATTTTCCAGAACACCTGAGAGTTATCCTGCATTCATACAGTTCAAGAAGGGAAGGGCTCAGGAAAAAAAATCTTTTCTGGCCACCAAGTTGATACACCACCAGACCCTAGCAGTCGTAACCGCCCCTGTGGTGCAGTACCACAGGGCCGCCCCATACCGCCACAGCTGCTTACCTGGCATCTCACTCCTTACAGGACTATGGAGAGGAGAACTGGAATGCAGAGCAGAGGCATTTGTATGATCTTTCACTGTCCTGTGTCTCTAGCTGTTTGTAAAACAAATACAGTGACTTGTTCTGGTGTTGTGGTCAGCCCGCAGCCCTTTCTGTATTTAATAAAGAAACTTCTGGAGAAGACTCTGTGAATTCACTATTGAGCCTAACATCCTTTACTGACAGCAGTGATCCCAAAGCTGTTGCCTGTCTTACTCCCTCTCCAAACGAACGGAAGCTTATTCAGCGTGGGGTGGGGGTGTAAGTGTCTGTACATGAGCATGTGTGTGCAGAAACAATAAAAGTACAACCCTATATCTATCCAACATTAAAACTCTCAAGTTTCATCAGAGTAGGACTTAGTCCGTCAGTAGGTGACCAGGACGCTCTTCCCTAAGTTCTTTTGGAGGCAATATTAGTTTAATACATAGGAAATCCTGTATAAGGTACAGACAGCGTTTTTAGAAGTGTGTCTTTCTCAGTCCCATGGTGCCTTTTAGATACGGGCTAGTGCAGAATGCTCGAGATGATGTCTGCTAACAGCACTGGTTTGGTTAAGGTTGCATTTCTGGCTGCAAGCTGAAAGTTCTCTGCACTGTGCTGAATCAGTGCTAAGCTGGTTCTGGGTACGTTGTACAGAACGGCCACTGGCAGATGGGATTGCTCTCTTAGCAGTGGTTGATGCTAGCGTTACTGCTGGGAGGAGTTCTCTCCTCAGTCACCTCACAGAGAGACCATAGCTTCTGAAATCCTGCAGACTGTCTGCATGCCTGAGCAGGAACCTTCTTTCCATCAGACTCCAGGCTGCTGCTCAGTGGAAACGTAAGCCATCTGGAAGGGGAACAAGGGAAGAAAGCAAACACAACTGCTTCCACCAGCAGTGGTGGTTGGCAGTCTCATTTTGTAACTCTGTCGCAGGTAGCACATCTCCCACCGCAGTTTTACATCTGTCCTGTGTTCTGCAGGTTTCCTCATTTCACCAGACTTTCTCCTTGTTTTGCAATACTTTTTTGGTCCCATGGACTTTTATCCTGGTGGTTTGTGGATATCTGCTTCTTGGAGAGGCACTGTACCGCTGCAGCATCTGCTGTTCGTACAGTCTGTATCTCAGTCCCGTCAACGTCAGGTTATGGTCCAAACATAAAAGCAGCACTCCAGGTTACGAAGACCATTCAGTGCTGGAATGGTTTCTGATGGAGGAACGTGTGTCACGGTAATCACAGCGGTACCTGCTGCTTCCAGTGACACATAGGTTTAGGGTGCTCCTCAGCACCTCTCTTCAGTCCACATGGATTGTGTTCTCCAGTCTTCTCTACAGAAACCTTTCTCACATTTCTGAAACAGGATGATAAATGCCTTCAAATACTTTTCGAAACCTCCATGAGAATGTTGGGAGCTAAAACTTTTCTCCCACACTCTCTGTGAAACTTCTGAAGGTCTTTGAAATCTTCCATAAATTACTGCTTTGTAAAGCACTGCCGGAAATTGGGAGGTAAGCGCCAGGAAGGTGGTGTGAGTGTGAGTATGGGGCAGGGGTGGCTGAGACAGTTCAGCGCGTGGGAGGATACCTGTTCTTGTAACAGGAGCGGTGCTCTCTCGATGGGTCAAGAATTCCATTCCCTGGTTATACCGATGCCAGCTGTGTCCCTATACTAAAAGGTACAATTTTGTTCTGAAAGCTTTTGTTTGATGTGAAAACACTGCATCTTCCCTCGCACTTCCGCATTTATGCTTTGAGTGGTTCTTGAGAACTTACAAATCAGTTGATAAATTTAACCCAAACGCTAGCCAGCTGGGAACTTCAGCACCTTGTCCCAAGGGCTCCCAGCTCATCTACCAAGAGGCAAATCATGACTACGCTTGGAACACAGTCATTGTTTGATTTAATGTGAAAATTAACGGTTGCCTTTTATCGTTACTCTTTGGAACCAAAAGTTCTCCTTAGCAGGGATTGCTGTAAGAATTTTTATTTCAGAGAAGCACAGATAATTGCCTTCTTTCGATGTGTTTGCCATCTCCTGTTGAGTTAAGGTACTAGTGATCGATGTCTTTCAACAAAACAGACTGTAAGCTATCCTGGTCAACACCCATGATTTTCTGGTCCAAGCGTATGAAATGCCTCTGGGATTTATTTTAGCCAGAGCCACACCTGGACAAGGCAAAGGAGTGAAGCAGGTTATCCATCACGTGAGCAGGAGAACACCAGCTCCAAGCACAAACACTCCAAGGGCAGCTTGTCCTTGGTCCTCCTGGGACACAGGGAGGTGACAGAGCATGCCAAGGACAACCCCTGGTTTCAGCATCACTGTGGGGAGTAGAGGAGGTGCCCAGCACTCAGGGAGATGCTATTTTTGTGCTAGTTGCCTATGATAGCAGAGAACAGGACGTCAGGATTTAGAAGAGCCGTGTAGCACAATGCCTGATTTGGGATACTGTCATCATCCCCGAGTAGCTCCCCCCAAGAGCTCTGCTGTAGCTGTACTGGTGGATGGCTCGCTAGCAGGGAAAGCCACCTGACTACATATGGCAGATACGTGGAATCTCACTTTATTTTTTTATGGCTGGAACAGCATACAAAGAGTATGCAGAGAGCAACCTGATGCTGGACATTTCCACTAGTGAGACTGCTGTAGACACAGGGACTGGACCCGCATCAGCGGGTGCAGCAGACTCATGTTGCAGGGTAGGCAAGCAGAGAGGTCACTTAAATGCTTTCCGAGAGGTGACTTCAGAGGTTCTGCACAGTGCAGGTGAGCAGCCCCGCACCTCTTGTGTTTTTGGTGAGCCTAGGTGGTGAAAGCAATGGAATGGCACCGGTCTGACTTTTTGTCCTTGTGGCTGCCAGGGGAGCAAGTCTTTGCAGGACTGGAGGAGCAAGCCCGCCAAGCCATGATGAAAACCAACTTTCATGGAGCTCTTGGAGACCAAAGGCCAAGCATTCATCCACTGCAAGACCCCGACTCCAGCAGCAGTGAGTTCTGCCCCTTCCAGTAATACCAAGGTAGTGAACTGGGGAGACTGACAAGGGGTAAGGCTCGGTGCTGCACAGCTCATGGGGGTCCTCTGAGGAGGATCTTACCCATCTCCTCCTCTGGGTTAGACCTTGGCTCTTTTGTAGGACTTAGCGTCAGCAAACAGCAGGAGGAGGGCTGCTCCCTACAGGAAGGCAAGCCCAGAGCCAAGGAACACTACAACAGAGATGGGGCAATGACCTCACCACCAGGATACAGTCCCAGCTTACCAGAGCAGGGGAGTAACAGCACTGGGTCCAGACGACAGTCCAGTGATTGTCAAGAAAGGCAGAGTAACAGCCCAGGCTCAGGGACCCTACAGAGCACTTCAGGGACTGAATTGCCCCAGCCTGAGTTTAAATGGAGCCTCTGGTTGGAGGGGGTGGATAGGGGCCCCGGGTGATGCTGGTCAGGGCAGTTAAGGGCTGTGAGTGCCCTCAGGGTCCTCACACTTGGAATAACTGTTCTGCATGTTCCAGGTGGCAGCGATGATGAGGAAACAACACAGGATGAAGTTTCATCCCATACCTCTGAGGAGGATGGCTCAATGGTGAAAGTGAAGAAAGAATTAGAGAATGCAGAACAACCTGTGGCTGGAACCCCACTGATGAGAGAAAATGAGGCAAGTGTGTCCTGGCTCTGCACTCACCTTAGCCTTCCAGGGAGAGAGAAGGGTACTGTCTGAACACCTCCTCTCCCCGCCATGGTTTATCTTGTTCTCCCTCCCACCTCCTCCAAACGATGTCTCCTGGCATGAGGACAGGGTGTGAAGAGCTCTTGGGCTGCTAGGAACAGGAGATAGCAAACTGCCGTTGTCCTGGCTGGCCACGATGGCTGTGCAGAGTGTGCGCCCTTCCTTCAGTTCTGGTGCCTTTCTCTGACTGCCCCGTCCCTTCCGGCCTCGCCTGCCAGAGCCACTGTGCTGGCAAGGGCCAGGGTGCAAGTGGAGGCCACGAGCCCTCTGCCTGTTCTCCCCGGGAGAGCCGGAGTTTTGCTCAGAGGCTACAGAAAGGGAGGTTTGGACTGCAAGAACACGGACGAGCCCCAGTGGGACTGCGCACACAGCGCTTGATCTGCTCAAGGCCTGCCTGCAGCGTTGACTGGCTGCTAAGGGAGGGTGGGTGGCTCTGTGTGTGCGTGTGATCTCTGCATGTGATCTGTGCCTCTTACACCAAGGTGGCTTTTCCTCCCTGTAGGTGCATGAGAGTTTGAATGCTGACCCTATGCTGGGACTGTCACAGTGCCCCCTCTGCCAGCTGGAGTGTGAAAGCAGAGAGCAGCTCATTGCTCATGTATACCAGGTAGGGATGGTTCCAGCCTGTGTGTGCCATGTCTCTGGTCTCAAGCCCCTAAAGTCCCAAATCCAGAAACAACCCAAAGCACAGGGTGGCTTTGTTCTGGTCTCTGCAGTCACAGAACTGAACTACTAGCTAGGATGTGATTGAAGTTCGCAGCAGTAAACTGTGTCCAGAGGATGTCCTGGGGAAGGAATCAGCCAGGCACCAGTCTGCAGATCTGGAAAGCGCAATTCTGTCCCAAGGCAGTCTCTGCAAGCAGCTGCAGGCTAAGACCAGGCAGTTCCTTCAGATTAAACATGGAAGCAATTTTTACATGATTCAGTGAGATAAGAAACCTTCCTCCTAATCACTCAGTTCTTTAGTTGGTACCTTTATCACAGTTCCTGTCCGTGCAAACAGCTGTTCTTCCTCTGAAATGATTCCAGTATTGCAGGGAATCTGTGCTGGAATTTCACAAGATTTGTTGTCAGTGCTCTCTTCACAGCACATCAAAATCTGTAAAAGGAGGCATACAGCAGAACTGGATTCGCCACTTAGCTGCATCCACTGTCTCCATCTAAGTCCTTCCTCACCAGCATCCTGCCTATTGTTAGTCCAGTCACGCTTTGTCCAGCAACAGCAGCTCCTCAGGTGCATTTCTGAAAACAAGGGTCGGGTCTTATAATCCCCCTGTTTCGGCCTTAATTGTTTCTCTTGCACTGGAGTGGAGCTGTAGAAAGGTTTCCTCTTTGCTGCTTGACCTGCGACACCCCAAATGTCTTGAGTTTGGTCTAGGAGCTGTCAGGCAGAGGTTCAGTGGTGAAGCGTTCCCGTTCCAAGAGGCTGAACTGAATGGTTTGCCCTATCTGTTGAGCATGCGTCAGCCTGGGCAGGGAGCCGGGCAATTTGTAACTTAACAATGTGTGGCTGTTTTGCAGCACACTGCCGCTGTGGTGAGTGCCAAGAGCTACATGTGTCCTGTATGCGGCAGAGCCCTCAGCTCCCCAGGATCCCTTGGGCGACACCTCCTGATCCACTCAGAGGACCAGCTGTCAAACTGCGCAGTGTGTGGAGCACGCTTCACCAGCCACGCCACGTTCAACAGGTCAGGCTCACCCTGGCTGCTGAGTGGGCTGGGGTCCCCATGTTACAGATTAGATGGGTTGCCTTAAATGACACAGAAGTCATGGCCCTGGACCCACTAAAGCCTGCGGGAGAGTTGTGAAGCCCCCCAGTGAGTGAGATCCCTTCAGTCCTTTCCTGCCTGCCGCTCTGTATCGCCTGCTAAGACCTCCATGGGCTGTGCTGCTAACAGGGTGTTCCTTCGCACTGTGAAGAACTAGAACTGTGCAGAAGGCACTGTGGTCTCCAGTCGCTGGAGAACAATCTGCTGTTTCCCTTGCACAGCAGTCCATCAGAGCAGGTCTGTACTGCCCAGGTGGGTCTGCAATTTCCAGAGCAGGACTACAGGCAGAAACCAGAATGTTCCTTGTTCATGTCTTGCCTGGTAGAAGATTATCCACTGACCAGTGGCATATAGGGCTGAAAGGAGAAATCCAGGGATGATGGGGAGGAGCACCTTGCTGGCTAATTCCTGCCCTTGCGCTCTTCCAACCCAAACATTGCTCTGGGCTAATCCACTTCCTACCCCCGGATAGGATGTCGCTTCATTTTAGGTATTCAGGCATGTCTTTGGGCAGGAATGGTTTAGCAGAGACCTCTCCTGGGCTGTAGCAGGGGCAGTGTTCATTGCAGCCCCCTGGGGACTCTTCCGTCAGCACCAAGTCTCTGACTCTCTGCTCTTTCTGCTTTCCAGTGAGAAGCTGCCAGAGGTGCTCAGCGCAGATCGCCTGCCGGCACCACAGAGCGAGGGTCCCTCCAGTGTTGAGGGGAAAGACGTTGCCTTTCACACCCCCGTGTATCCTGCAGGCATCCTCCTAGTGTGCAACAACTGTGCTGCTTATCGTAAGCTGCTGGAGGCACAGACACCCGGCATGCGAAAGTGGGCACTTCGTCGGCAGAACGAGCCCCTGGAAGTGCGGCTGCAGCGCCTGGAGCGGGAGCGCACGGCCAAGAAGAGCCGGCGGGACAATGAGACGCCTGAAGAACGGGAAGTGAGGCGTATGCGGGATCGAGAAGCTAAGCGCCTGCAGCGCATGCAAGAGACAGATGAGCAGCGGGCACGGCGGCTGCAGAGGGACCGGGAAGCCATGCGACTGAAACGCGCAAACGAAACCCCAGAGAAGCGACAGGCCCGGCTCGTTCGGGAGCGCGAGGCCAAGAGGCTCAAGCGGCGCTTGGAGAAAATGGACATGATGCTCCGGGCACAGTTTGGCCAGGACCCCTCTGCCGTGGCCGCCTTGGCAGCTGAAATGAACTTTTTCCAGCTGCCGGTGAGCAATGTGGAGCTGGAGAGCCAGCTGCTGGGCAAAATGACCTTTGAAGAGCAGAGCAACAGTGCGCTGCATTAAGCTGCAGCCGAGGACTGCGCCACGCTGCTGCGCCTGCCGCAGGTGCCCTGGCAGGCTTCTACGCGCAGGAGGCCGCTGTGGGACCCTGGCTGGCTCTCCCCGATAGGCGGTTCCGGTTTTCTCCTGAGCACAGGAGGGGAACAGGGCTGAGAGATGTCTGCCAAAGTAGCCCTGGTGGGAGCAGGTTCTGAGGGTACAGTCTGCTCCGGGGGCCAAGTCACATCCTGTGAACAGAGGGAAAATAAATTAATGTTCACGTTTATTTAGTCCCCTTCTTTACCTTCTGTGCTTCGTCCTGGTCTTGCACCCTTGCTCCATAGATGGGTTTGGGCTGCCACAGTTCTACTGTAGGTGGAAGCCTCCCTCACTGAAAAGCGATCTTATTTACTGCGGCATGAATTACGGAGCTGAGGACGTCGGTAGTCCACAACTCCTCCAGGAGTAAATCCCTTCCAGTTTGTCCATAAAAAGGAAGCAAAGAAAGATGTCATCTCCCTGGAAATGCTTGTACACGCCCCTTCTCTTAACGTGACCATTATGTGCTTATTTGCAGTAGCATCCATGGAAAAACTAAGAGGGAACAGTTCCTGTCCTAAGAATCCCCATATAGGCACTAACAGACAGGCTGACTGAGGTAAGCAAGCAGCAAACAAGTTTGCTGGTTTACTCACAAGTTAATTTTCACTTAAACAGCATTTCAGGTTGGCAGGTGAGAGTTGATTGAGTGGTGACCCGTAAGGGTAGGTCAGTTCTCTGGCACTGTACGGATTTGCTTTTCCCTTTATTCGGCACTGGTGGGGCCACAGCTGGAGTGCTGGGTCCTGTTCTGGGCTGCCCAGTACAGGAGACATGGACCTACTGGAGAGAGTCCAGGAAAGGGCCTTGAAGATGTTTAAGGGATGGGAGCATCTGTCCTGTGAGGAAAGGCTGGGAGAGCTGGGACTGCTCAGCCGGGGGAAGAGAAGGCTTGAGGGAGGAGGGGGGTGCCTTATCAATGTGTATAAGTATCTGAAGGGGGTGCAAGGTAAATGGAGGCAGGCTGTTTTCAGTGGTTCCCAGTGACCGGACAAGAGGCAACCGGCACAAATGGAAACACGGGAGGTTCCCTCTGAACATCAGGAAACAGTTTTTTTACTGTGCAGATGACGGAGCACTGGCAGAGGTTGCCCAGAGGGGTTGTAGGGTCCCCCACCTTGGAGATATGCAGAAGCCATCTGGACATGGTCCTGGGCAGCTGGCTGTAGGTGGCCCTGCTTGGGCGGGGGGGTTGGGCCAGATGAGCTGCAGGAGGTCCCTTCCCACCTCAGCCGTTCTGTGACTTCATAGTAAACTGAGCTTGTTCAACCATTTTAATGCAGCCAAATGCAACACCGCTGAGCCAAGACCACGGATCACACTCAGGTTTTTAATTCTCATAGGAAACTGCTCCGTGACCAACAGTGGCTGTCACAGGGTGCGGAGGTGTGTGCATTAGTACACAGAGCCACAGAGGTAGAAAAGAAAGTTGATTTTGCTTCCATACTTGGCAGCAAAACCAATGAGAGGCACGTGGAAAGGGGGTGAGCTGGGGGGGGGCATGGAAAGCTGCAACAACTGAGTCTGGAAGAAACCTGCCAGAGAGTAGGGAATTTAAGCCGCCTTTACTTTATTGAAGAGGTAGCCAAGGTGAAACGTGATCACAGACTGTACCGTATGAACAGGTTCCCATTGCTAGTAGAAACCATTATGAAACTGTGCAACGATGGAAATTAAATCTAGGCATGTTTAAAGTGGCGAAGACAAACATCAGCACAGAAGGACGTACGGGGAGCAAAGGGGTGGTACGGTCCCCACTATTTGGTTCCGTTAAGAATGAGCATCTAAAAACACATGCTGTAGATTTGCGCTTTCCAAACGTCAGCCCGCCAAACGCTGCTGTGCCACGCAGCGGCTCTGCAGCCTGAAGGCCCTGCCTGCGTTCACAGCACTTCCAGCTACGGTCTGCGCTGCAGTCACACACTGGTCTGGATACACTGGGAGCTACGGTCCCTCTCCCACGGCTGTTGCTCTGCGTTAGGTCACAAATGGTGACCACAAGACTCCGACCTGAGATCAGGAGAGCAAAGCTAAAACAGGAAGCAAAACCTTTTGACCAGACTACTGAGAAACCTGGTTTGTCCTTTTTCACTATGGACATCCCTTAAAGCCATAGCTAATGCTTACACCAGTCAGCGCTTACACCAGTCAGCGCTTACACTACTTGCCTTCGAAGTGCATAATGTTGCATTTTTTTCACAATAATGAACTAAACTTACAGTCTTGCGGCCACTTGCTACAAAAAGCATTTAAATCTTTTCGATGCTGCAATCTCCTCCACATGCCACTGTAACATCTTGTTTCCTCACCTTACAGAAGCTGTTTTAACGCGTCATTCCTCACACAGAACTGACAGCCAGGGCCCGTCCTTGGCTCTCACTTTGGGAAAAGGCACCAGATCTGGACAGGATCTGTTCAGTCCCACGTTCTCTTGTTTGTACACTCCTTTGTTCCCTGACCTGTCACTGCTATTCTTACCTCTGGCCATTGTCATACTCAAAGGGCGGAGTTTGCTTCTTGCGATAGTTGCTGTTGCTGTGTCTTGGCCAGCAGAGACGTAGCTTCACTCTGCAAACGGTAGCTGAAACGTTCCCTGCAGCGTCACTGGTGCCTGATCATTACTCCAAGGGGTTCAAGAAAGCCCACACAAGAGTGGAAGTATTTGACACAGAATCATGGCTTAGAATCCGTCTGTCAGACAGCCTTTACCTTCCCCTTGTCACAAGCCTCCAGATCCCTCGGTGTAAGACCAGAGAAGCCACATCCCAATGATCACTGCTGCTACAGACGAGCAAAAAGTCTCAAACACCGAAGGAAAAGCTATTGGTTTATATATAGATATATATATATAGATATATACTGTGTTTACAGAGTCAACAAGTTAAATGCAATATTCATAAGAGCATTAACAATAAAAATACAATCTGTGTGTAGCCAAGTACAGACTTAAAATGGTAAAACAGGAAAAAGGATCTCACCAAAAGTACAAATATACAGTACAAATTGATTTATTTAAAACAGTTACAAAAAAAGCACAACAAAATAGAGATTATCCTTAGAATTATTAATGCTTTGTTAAAGATCAGGTAGGAGGAGAGGGGCAGGACCAAGGTCGGAGGGGAGCACCTGACTAGTTCTAAGGCTTTAGATACAATGCGGTCGGTTACAGGTTAATACAGCCATTACATAACTGGGGTTATAGCGGAGGGTCAGCACTTATCTACAAAGACCTCCTCGCCTCGGGGCAGCCCAGCCGGCTCCCCGGTGCCACACGTCTGCGCCTCTGCTTTGCGCGGGCAGACCCTCCCTGGCGCTAAGGTGCCATGAAAGCGGAACACAACTACAACGTGCGCGGGTGCGTCTGCAGGGCGGGTGGCAGCAGCCTGGAAGGACGCTGGGGCAAGTCCTGTCCTCCATGGACAGATGTGAAGAGCGTGGAAGGGCCTTGACCGTCAGCATTTTAAGCCATACCCGGACACACCCTGGGCCAAACTCTGCACAGAATGTGCATTCGTAGCCATCTTAGCAGCTTCTGCAAAGTTTCAGGCCCTAGGACAGCCTGAAAGACAAAGAGCAGTTGTGAGCGGCGCTAGGGAAAGGCACGTGGGCTGCTGTGGGCAGGAACCAGCATCTGGGCTGCTTGAGCTCTGCAGTTTCGTGTACAATAGTTTCTGAGTAACAAGGACTGTTAGTTCTCTACAGGGGAAAGTGACTTCAAGTGTGGGGCGGGGGGGCGGGGACACTTAATGTGAAAAGTGCATTAAACTTGCGCACCTGCCTGAACGGGGAGGCAGAGGGGCCGCGGCGGCTTTCCTCCCTTCCAGACAGAGCTTCCTCTGCATAGTCTGGTAGTGATGAGCGCTCGTCGACGGAGCAAGTCTCGTTCCTGGAGCAACAGTGTACGCGTAGCCTGGAAACCGGCCTGGCGCCTGCCGGGCAGCTGACCCGAGCGGTGTCCCACAAGGTGGGACAGATGGCTACAGACACATCCCACAGGCTCCTGCCACAGAGCGTGAGCTGGACAAGACCAAGGCCAGGAGGCCTCCTCCTCCGGGTAAGGCAGAACACGGCTCTCCTCCCCCTCACAATAGCAGCAGGAAAACAGTGTATTTCTCTGAGAAGCCTGTCACATCTCTGCCAGCAGAAAGGCCTGGATAACCGTCTCATTCCACAGTGTCTTCCTGGCTTCACCTCCTTCTTTTCCTGTAAACCTAAGAAATAAAAGCCTCCTCCACGGACTCATCCATAGCCTTCCTGCCTACAGCAGAGCCTGTCTCACACACTCCCCACCTCAGGAGAGCCTCAACGCTCAACACAACCACCACCACAGGCGCTGAGCAACACAGCCCAAGCCAGTAAGGACAGATTCCAGTGATTAAGAGTACTGCTAAGCTGGGCTAGATGGCCACCAGTGGCCCCCTCCTGCCCACCGCCTTTGGGGCAAGCAGCCAGATGCCCAGATTCTTCATCTCAATGCCCCACCATGAGATGTGCCCCAAACACGTGCTGCTTCCATAGAGGAGCTGGCAGCTGAAACGTGCACAGCGCTGGGACTGACAGGGAGCCTGGACAGAAGCACCAAGGTCAGGTTTCCCCGTGGCCTGTTCCACAGAGCTCAGAACCGCACTCCGCAGCCGCACAGCTAACCCAAGCCCAGGGTGAGCACCTTCACAGCCCTTCGGCTGCCCACAGTACAAAGCTATTTCAGCCACACAGCATCTCGCCTCGTGCGCCAGCGCCTGCCCTGTCGGACCGCTGCCCAGCGCGGCTGAGATCCAGCAGCCGTTACAGCAACACACAGGAGACAGGGCAGGCTCTCCAAACCCTCTCTGAAAGACAGACACTTCTGCGTTCAAAGACGCACACGATGGGCGCTGCACCCTTCAGCTGCTCAGTCCCCCTACGCGTGCAACCAGCCCGTCTACATTCACGTGCCACACGTATGCAAGATCCCTTCCTTAGCTGCCTGCCACAGCCCTGAATCCCTCTGCGTGCGCCACGCAAAGAACAGGCAGAGAACCTGGGCTCCCCTGCCTTCTGCCTTTGGCCACAGACACCCCGCATATCCTGAGCATTAAGTACATTAATCGAGGTCTTGGTGTAGGAGAGTCCACCGAACAGCAACTGCGAGCCACGCCAGGTGGCCAGGCCAGGGCAGTACGTTTCACTGACAAATGGTGCCATGAAAACAACATCTGTCCCCACAGCTGCTGCGTCCAAGGAGGCAGAACCCTCACGTGACAGCATCTCCATGACTTCATACCTTTCAAATGCAGCTGATGAGTTCAGCAGCAGTGCATCATTTGGGGGAAGCTACATGTGATACAGGCAGCATCCTCATTCTGGAGAAACCCCCAGGAGGCACAAACACTGAAGGCATGAGTAGCACGTATCCCACCTAAGGCCTGAAAATAAACTGTCCTGGTGCAGGCATTCCAAAGGCAACAGAAATGGCTAGTGACGTGCTAGGAAAACAGGGCCTGGAGGGAAGGGACATTCTGGAGACTCTCGAATTCGCCTGACACCCAGAGAGAGCGCCCCTCTGTCACACAGTCAACTGAAGCCCACCAGCTGCAGGACACGCTCCTGGAGAGCGTGCAGAACAGCCGAGACACCGCCACTGGAAGCTGACCGAAGGACGGCTGCACTGCGGAGGGGTGCTGACGCACAAGTTGTTCAGGGACAGAGAGCAGCAGTGTCCCAGCAGTCAGGCATGCCTGACAGAAACTTCAGTAAGATGAGAGAAGGAAGATGGAAAATGGAACGCTGAACATCAGGAGCAGCATCGGGATGCTAGCGGGGACCTGCGCACTGAAAAGAAACCCTCTCAAAAGCCTGGTCCTAGCACAGAGATGGGCACCTCAATAGAAGGAATACTGAACCCAAGTCAAGTCAGTGAAGACTCCTACCCTCAACATAACAGTGACTATTTTTTATTCTAGTTGAGCAGTTAGAGCTGGTGTCGTAACACACCATCAGAGAGGGCAAATAACGACAGGAGCCTTCACTTGAATGGAGTGTCATTACCATAACGAGGTATTAATATACATCTGTATTAAATCTCCCTGTGAAGAAGACTACTCTTGATTTTACCATGTTGTTCTACAGAGGAACTCTAAAGTGAAGCACCAGAAAAACTAACACAAACCCACCCCAAATGCCCTGCGATGCTGTTGTATTTTTAGAGTGAGTCCCTGCATTAATCATAGAACTGTACTTAGCAGAAACCTTATATCTTGCCTGCACATGCACGAACACTTGTCTCTTATCTAGAGCTTATTCAGGAAACTGCAGGGAAGAATTAGCCATCTGGAAAAGTTTACCTCTGATTTGGTTACAAAATAGTCTTGGTCTTCTCACAGAAAAAGGGTGCATTTCCATCCTTCCCTAGAGAATGCTGAATATATTTTTCTCCAGCTTTAAAAGAAAAAACCCACCGAGACCCAAAATCCAACCAAAAACACCCAGCCCAAATCACCCGTAGGCTAAGCCCCTGCAGAAGCTGTAAGCCCAAGAGATTTTTGTTTTTAAGAGTTATTAACATGGGAAGAAAGATTTGATTTGGTGGCAAATAATGAAATGTACTTTATAGCAGGAAACTGACATCTCCCATCCCAACTTGTGTCCCATCCCAAGTGCTCAATTTCCCTGTTCACCTACACCCAAACCCATACTTTTGATCCTTCCTCTTGAATTTCTGTGATTCGTTCAATCTGTACATTCTTTGCAAGAAGAAAAAGCAGTTGGATTCAGTGGAAGAGACATTAAACAGAACCACCAGAGAAGCATCTCCATCCTGCCCTCAAGAGCTCTGTCGGTGAACGGTCCTTTTAAAGTGCATGTGTGAAGAAAAGGGATACTGGGAGTACAGCCCCTAAACTCCAGTGGGGACCCATCTCTCCCCATTATGAGAAAGGAGGAATAAAATCTTCAGCAATTTTATCTGCTGCCTTAAGCCGTGTCTGCCCTCCTCATCTCCCCACCTGTCCTGAACGCTTAGACCCTGCCCTGCAGGGAATCAGCTACTCAGGGAGGTGTGAGAAAGCCCCAGCCTCCAACCTCCGGAAAGCTCTCAGCGCTACTCACGAGCACATCCCGGCTCTCTACCCCAGCCAGCCTGCTGCTGCTCCCCGAGGCACTGGAGCCCTCCTGGTTCACCAAGAGGAACCGGTCAGCCACTGAACCGGAGCAAATCCGGTCCTGCAGGGCAGAAAGCAGCCTTGCTGGTGAACCTGTCACAAAGTCTGTGCAATCTCTCCACCTGACGATGAGGCTCACCTACAGGGGATGCCCTAGCTCACAGCCTCAAAGGGATCACTTCCCCGCATTAGAACGCCCTTCGATAGACAGCTTGACCTCCTGGGGAATGAAAGAGGGACGGAGCAGAGAGGGCCGAGGCTCCTCTGCCTGCACGCTGTATCTTTGGAAGCCTGGGGCCGTCCAGCTGTGCTGGCCGCCAGCCTCAGGCTGAGAGGGTTCGGCATGAGAGCTCTGGGCTGCACTGTCCCTGTCTGCATGGTTCTTCCTTTCAGCAGCTCTGTCAGGCGGTTCTCTGGACCCCTGAGCTGTTCTTTCAGACCTCTCCCTAGCAGGTACCAGCTGATCTGTGAGAGGGTGGTTAGCCTGAGAAGCGGAGTTGCCATTCATGCTCTGTAAACTGATCGATATGCAGACATCGCCCACCTGCAGCCTGTGGCAGGGCAGTGCGAAGAGCTGAGCAGTCCGCCCGGGGCTACAGGAGGACCAGCCCTGACCATACACAAAGAAGGGATGCTCTGGGGGCACATCAATGCTCACTTTACTCTGTTGCTCCCCAACCACAAAATGCAGTGTGACAAGCCCCGGCCACTGGCTCTCCTGAATATCCACCACGGTGCTGGAGTCGATCTTCAGACCCCCGCTCACCTCCGCACTGCGAACAAAGTCTTGAGTCTGCAGGTCCTCCACCCGCTTCAGCTCTCCGGTAGCCAGCTGGATGATGGCTCCTTTCATGAAGTGAGAGGGCAGGTGTGAGGAGCTGGGTGGCTGCAGCTGGGCCAGGTCCTTTCCAAGCACGCTTCTTCGAGCCTGTGCATCTGGGCTCCGCCTCACCAGGGTTTCTGAAGCGGAAGACCTGACAGGCTCAGAGCCAACGGGAACCAGGACTGGCTTGCCGTTGGCCATCACCATTCCTTTGGCTAACTGTCTGTGCCTAACCGGCTCTTCAGGGGACATTACATACGGACTCCTGGACTGGCTTTTCTCAGCCGCCGCCCTTTCCACCGTGTTCCTCAGCACGTCCTTTGACTCCCCCTGCTGATCAGGGACATTATGGCAAAGGTTTAAAGGGCTCGGGACATCGTTCCTCTGGGCTGCCAGAACATGATAATCCTGAGATGCCAACACCCCCACCACCCTCTGGACCTCCAGATCAGTGTCTGGGGTGCTTCTGTGAGCTGGCACAGAGGCCTCTGTTCCCAACGTCTGGTAACCTGAAAGGAACTGTTCGTCAGCCACGCCTCCCACTGCAGCCCCTGGCATACAGTCTTCAGCTTTACTGCTGGCAGAGTCCGCAGCCTCGCTGGTCCTCCTCACCACATGATGCTCCAGATGTCTCTGTCCACCATTGGCAGCAGCTACCTCTGAACTGAGCTGACTGTCTTGCTGAGGAGACTCTGGGCTTCCACCTGCTGTAGGCGTCTCATACGCTGAATACCCTGCTGGGAGGCGCGACATCTGATAATAAACAGGGATTCTACCTGGCGCAATGTCTAACGGCTGGGTCCCAGCATGGTGCTGCATCTGGCCGGAAGGAGAGACTGCAGAAGCAGATTTGTTGAAGGTGTGGGTAGGAGAGGTAGTCTGGGGGGAAGGAGCGGCTTCTTCCGTGAAGAGAGAGGCATATGGCACAAAGTGGGGGACATGAGAGGCGCTGAGGTTGGTGGAAGGAGACAGGAGAGGACTAGGCAGGAAGCCAGGAGGGACAGCATAGGGCACTGTGTAATGCGAGCCGACGAACTGGAGGGACGCTGGAGGGATCTGCGTGTAGTGGATGGGAGAGTAGGGCACCCCGGGGTGCTGGATTATTGGCGAGGCCACATTGAAGGCGGGGGGCAGGGGGCTCATGTTCACCACAGGGTGCAGACCTGTGGGGGAGAAGGTGGCGGGTGGCACTGCCACTTTGTAGAGCATCCCATACTGGTCCACGGTCAGCCCTGCCACCGCCTCCGTAGCCTC
>VWZZ01005067.1:42946-59849 GCA_013399095.1 Psophia crepitans | reverse complement strand
GGGAGGGGGTTATGTTTTAATGCTTCCAGAACTCAAGGCTAAATAATAATGGAATTTTAAAACATGTCTGATAATTTGTCCTAAACAAGTTTTTAATATTGAAAGAGTAGTGGGTTTTTTGGGTTTTTTTTTAGACATAAGCTAACATTTTTGAGTAGTTTCCATAGGGAAGGATCTCAACTCAATAACATGTTTAAGGGTACCAAGTCCTTTTGTCTTTACACTGCAGTTCCCGATAGAGCAGTATGGCTTGGCTGAAGCACTCCAACATTTTGCAAGTGGGTTTTGATAATATTAGGTGCTTCTTGTAAATGTAGGAGGTAATTTGGTGAACAGTCATGTTTTAATATGATTGTATTCTAAGAGAGACTTCTGATAAGGTTCTATACTTAAATGTTTTTGGCATGATGGCATGTTGAACAAAATTTTTAACTTTGAAACATGATAAGCTTAACTAGTAAAGAGACTGTTAAAGAGGAGAAAGTAGTGATTTAGAAGCACTTCTGGATAGTTCACTGGGAAGGAGTTGCGTAAAGAAAGAATGCCTTTTTTCTTGGTTCAGGGGAAGAATTAATGAACAACAGAGGGAGTAGAATCACTGAGCTATCACCTTTCATGAAGTCCAGAGCCTAGGGAAAAAGCAGAAATTCTTTTTTTTAAAGGAACTTAGACACCAGCCGCTTGTATCGTTGGAAATATCTGAGGTGAGTATCTAACTCTTTCAGAAGCTTTAATCTTCATAGTAGGTTATTCTAACGAGCAAGGCCCTCAAAATGAGAGATGGTAAAACCAGCCTGATGAGGTGGAAGAATTCTGTGTCCAATCCTACCGGATGCTGTAAATATGAACTGGTAGGTTCTTTTCAGGTATTTGGGGATCATACCTGATTTCTGGAGCTTGTAGTTAGCAAAGAAATGCCAGAGGGAAGCTGCTGCTGTAAACAAAATGAGGAAATAGGTAACTGCTTTTTAAAATTGCCTTGTCATTTACGTTAATGTGCAAAGACTAACAACATGTGTCTGTACTGGTGAAAAGTGTTAACTAATCCTGAAGAACAAGACCTGCTACTTTGAAGGAAGTTCTAAGCAGCATTTAGCCAGCTAAAGTTAAACTTCAGGTCTGCTATTACTAGATGATATGGTTGTCCTCTCTGTTAGTCACCTTACTGTGAGCAGTTTGTTGTGAAAATTTCATTTTTGGAAATAGCCTCAGGAAGGCAGATAGAATAGAATAGAATCATTAAGGTTGGAAGTGACCTCAAGGATCATCTAGTCCAACCATCCCCCCACCACCTATTACCCACTAGACCACGTCCCTAAGTACCATATCTAACCTTTCCTTAAACACCCTCAGGGATGGTGACTCCACCACCTCCCTGGGCAACCCGTTCCAATGCCCGACCACCCTTTCCGAGAAGAAATTTCTCCTCATCTCCAACCTGAACCTTCCCTGGCGCAACTTGCAGCCATTTCCCCTTGTCCTGTCACTAGTTATCTGCGAGAAGAGGCCAACCCCCAGCTCACCACAACTCCCTTTCAGGTAGTTGTAGAGGGCAATAAGGTCTGCCCTGAGCCTCCTCTTCTCCAGACTAAACAAGCCCAGTTCCTTCAGCCGCTCCTCATAAGACCTGTGCTCCAGCCCCTTCACCAGTTTCGTTGCCCTTCTCTGGACACGCTCCAGGGCTTCGATATCTTTCTTGTGGTGAGGGGCCCAAAACTGGACACAGTACTCGAGGTGCGGCCTCACCAGGGCTGAGTACAGGGGGACAATCACCTCCCTGTTCCTGCTGGCTACACTATTCCTGATACAGGCCAGGATGCCGTTGGCCTCCTTGGCCACCTGGGCACACTGCCGGCTCATGTCCAGGCGAGCATCAATCAGCACTCCCAGGTCCTTTTCCTCTACACAGCTTTCCAGCCACCCCGCTCCCAGCCTGTAGCGCTGCCTGGGGTTGTTGTGGCCAAAGTGCAGGACCCGGCACTTTGCCACGTTAAACCTCATCCCGTTGGCCTCAGCCCAGCGATCCAACCTGTCCAGGTCCCTCTGCAGAGCCAATAAAATACATTTCTGTAATATAGAGAAGTTTGTAAAATTGCTAATAATGTGAATGTCAAGATTCTGTGTCATTTCAACAAAGATATATACTGAAAATTAGATGATCACTTAAGTGTTTTAATTCTTCTGAGCTCTAGATTGTTTTATCCTATTTGTATTTGGCTTTTGTAATTCTTTAGCATTCTTTTTGTTTTAACTGGCTTTATTAATCTCTTTATTGATGTACAGCCCTGATTCCCCCCTTTAGCGATGCCTGGTCATATATCAAGTCCCCATTAAGATTTTGATACTGTAACTGTTTGACTGCCTTGGCAGAGCCATGCTGTGGTTATGCTGTGTCTTCTCCATACTCTGTTTATGTGATCAGGAAGATCATAAATACTTGCCAATAAATCATCTTCTAGGGCTTGCTGCAGCCCTTTATCATTCTTTGTGCCTTTTATTATACTGCAGATTCCTGGAGTGCCAGCTCTGTATCCATGGAGGACATGAGTCCTTGTGCTGTTACAGCCGGTCGGAGTGCTCCATGAGTCTAGTCTCCAGTGGTGGATTGCTTGGCAGTGTGCATGTGTTTGTTTCCTCTTGTTCTGCAACCTGTCAAGAGTCCTAGAAAACTGACACACAAGTTATGCTGAGAGTCGATTTGACTAAAGGGAGGGAAGGGCATGGCACTACTTCATGTGCGTTTCCTCTGAAAGGGAACAGGAACAGTGGGAACCGGTGTGGTCTTCTCTCTTTCAGTTGGTAGTGTGATTTTTTTCTTTAGCTGTATGTCTGCAAGTGCGTATTGGTTTCAGCTATATCACGTGAAGTGGTTGCTATCTTGTGTGAATTAATGTTTTCCGTCCTGCAGGAGTATCCATGCAATCTTGTTGACTCCATCCTACCCCCTCTGCCTGTTTTTCCACCAAGTCTGCAAAATGCATGCTTCTGGCCTGCAGTCGTGCTACTTCAGGCCATTGCATTGTGGACTTAATAGTTAAGTTACGGCCTGCCCCTGGACAGGAGTCATCCCGATGAACACGGGATTGAGCAGGAAGTGCAATTAATAACTAGCTAAGGAAGAAACAAAAGTGCCCAGACAATGATAGAAAATTTGTCTGCTTTTGTAGTAGGAAGAGGTTATTGAGAGGCACTCTGCGAAACTGTGCTGTTAAGCATGTTCATAAAGTGATCTGGAGGAGTGAATAGTGAGGTGACAGTTTCTTCCTAAAACTGTGGAATGATTTTGTGATATTAAGGAAGTATGCAGTAAGATGGCAAGAGGAACTCGTGGTCAATAAATGCAAAGCAATGCCTCCACTGAAAAGAAATTACCATAAAGATAACTGCACAGTGAAAGGCTCTAAATAAGTTATCGTGTGAGCCAGAGGTCTTAGAGCTGTCTGTAGGATCTTTATAAAAATGTCAGCCCAGCAGTAGCCAAACAGGCAAAGTTTAAACATTTTAAACTTTCTAAGCGCAAATAACCCCAAAATCTTGTATGTAAACTCATGGTGCACCCATTGCTTGAACAGTTTTCCTAGGTCTGTTCTTTGTTTAAAAAAAAAAAAAGGTTGGAATTCTGAGAGCACGATAAGAAGGAATTGTGCAATGGGTCCGTACAGGAAGAGATTGGAGAGTAGGACTCTGCCACCTACAAGGGGAGGTGGCTGTGGGGTAGGTGTAGTTAAAGGCTGTAGAATCATAGGTGACATAAAATCAATTAATAGGTGATGAGTACTTAATTCCTCACAGTGTAAGAGTGTAATTACTTGGTCAGACAGCAGGCTTAACACAGAAGATAATTTTTCATAGAAGTTGTAGTTAAACTGCAAATTGTTACCATGGGTATGAATGGAAAAAAAGCTGGATGCTTTCAAAGAGTGATGACATAAACCGGTAGATCTGCAGAGAGGTGCTGGGCAGAAAGATACTGTCTGTGCCAAGCTTGGAAGCAGGGCAGGGAAGGTGTCGAGGAGTTTTTTTTTGCTTTCTCTGTAACTCCCTCTCTGCAGCCTCTGCTTCCCGTCCTGAGCCAGGGCCCTGGGTTAGATCAGCGTTCGGCCTCGCCCGGCACGGCGGCCGCTGTTCTCTGCGGTTCCTCCTTTATGCCCTGGGGTGCCTCAGCACAGGGTAACAGGTGCTTGATAGCGCAGTATGCCAGGGAGGAACCTGCCACCCTGCTATAGAAATTGCTTGGCCTATGCATATTTAGTCATGCAAACAGTCCTGCTTTACAGAAAATTAGCAGGAATTACCCAAGATACATCACATGAAACGTGTTGGCATTATAATAGGCTTTGGAATAGTTGATATGTTCTGTTTTTGAATTTAAGTTCTCATGTGCAAAGCTTCTTCGCACCCGCAATGTATGCCGCTTACATGACTTGAAATGTCTGAAACTTAAAAATTAGATGAGATTTCCACTGTGTCAGCATGCAAAAGAATCTTAAAGTTGCTGAAGGCAGAAATCAAACACTTCATGTAAGATTTTCTCAGTAGTAAGAGAACGCTTTCTTGTGGAGGGGAAGAAAAGCCAAGCTGATGTATTCCATGGGAATTACTATGCGTTCAAATGCTAGAGGAGTGTGTGCAGAAGAAAGGAGCTCAGGCCCCGAAGCATAAGCACGTGAAGTGATTTGTGAGGGGGATATGGTATTTTATATGAATGAGTGCAAAACTTTTTTTTTTGTGGGAAGAATTCAAAGATATATTTTTGGAAAAAAGCTGAATGATTTAATATTGATTAAAAAAAAAAAAAGATCGACTATGGAGTTGCAGCACAGGGATGGAAGTTCTGAATATTGGAAAATAAATCGTAGCTTTGTCTTTTGCCCTGCATCTTGTCCTCTGTCAGAGTGGTTCTGAACTGTTCTACCCTTATCAGGCAGGAAGTGTGTGTGAGATACAGTTACTTTTAGGAAGTGGTTCAGATTGGACTATGTCTGCAGTAACTGCCTGTTAGTGTGTTACACAGATGAAAACAAGAGGTAGCCTCATAAGTTGGCTATCATCTGATTATGAGTCTTTAATTCTTTGCTTTCTGAAATACTGGTTTCTGCTTGCTTTCCTGTGGTTGTGATGTGAGGAGGAAAAATAATCCTTACAGTGTGGCTTGCTGATTATTTATGCAAGGGCATTTGTAAATATAGACTATTTATTTTGTTCAGTGGCTGGATGATGTTAAAGTGAAATCATAGAATCACGGCATGGTTTGGGTTGGAAGGCACCTCAAAGATCACCTAGTTCCAACCCCCTGCCATAGGCAGGGATGCCCCCCACCAGCCCAGGATGCCCAAAGCCCCATCCAACCTGGCTTTGGACGCTGCCAGGGAGCCAGGGGCAGCCACAGCTTCTCGGGGCACCCTGTGCCAGGGCCTCAGCACCATCACAGGGAAGGATTTCTTTCTAACATCTAATCTAAATCTCCCCTCTTTTAGTTTAAACCCATTACCCCTTGTCTTATCACTATACTCCCTGGTAAGCAGTCCCTCTTCAGCATTCCTGTAGTCCCTTCAGGTACTGGAAGGCTGCAGTTAGGTCTCCCTGGACCCTTCTCTTCTCCAGGCTGAACAAACCCAACTCCCTCAGCCTGTCCTTGTAGGAGAGGTGCTCCAGTCCTCTCATCATCTTCATGGCCTCCTCTGGATTCACTCCAACAACTCCATGTCTTTCTTTTACTGGGGACCCCAGAACTAAACACAATACTCCAGGTGAGGTCTCACAAGAGTGGAGGAGAAGGGAAGAATCACATCGCCCNCAGGCAGTCCTCACCCGCCCACCTCTCCAGCCTGTCCAGCTCCCTCTGGGTGGCATCCTTTCCCTCCAGCGTGTCGACCCCACACACAGCTCGGTGTTATTGGCGAACTCACTGAGGGGGCACTTGATCCTACTGACCATGTTGCCAACCAAGGTGTTAAACAGCACCGATCCCAGTACTGACCCCTGAGGAATGCAGCTCATCGCTGATCTCCCCTTGGACATTGAGCCATTGACCACAGCTCTTTAAGTGCCACCGTCCAGCCAATTCCTTATCCACCGAGTGGTCCATCCGTCGAATCCATGTCTGTCCAGTTTAGAGTCACAGATGTCATGTGGAACAGTGTCAAATACTTTGCACAAGTCCAGGTAGATGACATCAGTCACTCTTCCCTTATCAACCAACGCTGTAACCCTGTCATAGAAGGCCACCAAATCACATCGGATCTTCAGTGTTTGTTTTCATTTTACTTGCATGCTCAGTGAGGTAGGAAGTTGAAGAATGCAAAATAAATGTTCATAAAAAGCTCCGTTTAGAATATATGGTAACTTTGTTCCGTACTGTTTTCCCATTGACAAAAACTGTTTAGGTAGTCTGACCTTTTGCTTTGTCTTCTCCAGGGCCAAACTTGACATGCTGAAGCCCTCAGTGGCAGTGCCTGCTGAACGTTTTGGTCCCATGGCAAGGAAAGCAGTGAGATTGTACAAGTCATGAGCTGAAGATATTGGTGTTCAGCAGTTTATAAATCCTTCAAATACAGAGCGGGAGCAAAAGGACTTGCAGTATCAAAGCAAGTTGCTGCCAAACTTCAGTTTGTTTGCAGGCTATGTATTAGTGTTTCAAGAAGTTCCCACAGAATTATTTCTTTAAAATAAAAAAAGAGGGTTGTGATTTTAACTTGTAATAGGTACTGATTAGCTTCTCAGAACATTAAAGTTTTAGATCAGTTTAACTAGGGTGTAGAGCCACAGTGTAAGTGTGGTTTACTGCTGGAGGGAACACTTCACCTTTCTCACTCCATCTCAGGCCCCCAAAGCTATATGTTCTCGCTGCCAAACCATGAAGACTCCTCCTCTTGGAAGGCGAGTAGCAAGCTGGTTTTCAGATGTGCAGGTTGCCTCTTGCGGTGCACTGTTCCAGCAATGCCAATGTCTGCACAATGGAGGGACTGGACTGCATCTTAGTGATTATAAAATTATTGCCTATAGACTGCAAAGGAATATTCTTGCAGTGGTGCTTTTATTTTTTTAAATTCGTCCCAATTTTCCAACAAGAGCATGGCTTCTCAAAATCGGTCTAGAATCATGTGATATGCGTGTGTAGTAGGTGAGTCCAGGCCTAAAAATTAGGGACTTGAAGCAGACTGTTGCCACCCAGGGAAGAAATTTTTGGGTTTATGGTAGTGTTACGTGAAAAACACAAGCTGAGCAGTTCGTCGGAATCGGAACCCCGGACTGAGTGTTACTAATTATTAGGAAAATAATAGGGAGCAAAACAGAAGACATTTTATACAAGTAAATCAGTGGCACGTCCATCTCTTAAATGCTGTGTTGCAGTATTTTGCTGCTTCTCTCCTCCCTCAGAAAGGACGCAGGAGAATTGTAGAATGTGCAGGCGTCAACAACAGTAATCAGTCGTGGAAGGGCTTGGATGCGAGGCTGTTTTTTTCAGAATGGGGAGGATGAGGGAGGGAAAACAATGGAAGTGTGTCGAATAATGGGGAGCATCAGTGGAAACAAGCAGTTGGAAGTGCAGAACAAAAGAAGTAGCTGGGTCTCCACATGTCATGCAGTGAAACTGTGGAACTCAAGCTGTGTCCTGCAGAATATTGGTGATTCTAGAAGTTTACCTGGGTTCTGAATAAAACCAGAGGAATTTTTATTTCTAGCTTTGGAAGTTCTTGGCCGCAAATGGTTGAAGACAGCCAGAGGACTCTGAGGAAGTGTTGCTACATGCTTGCCCTGGTCTTTCACTCTTCCCTAGACATTGGTCAGACAGGATACTGAACAGGATGGAGCTTTGATCAGACCTGCTATGGCCATTTCTGATCTACCTCCTGCCCTCTTTGCCCGTTTAGGACAGTGAAGGGTTTGCAGATCACATTCTTCATGTAAATTAGTAGGTTAAGTTGAAGACCACTATAGAAATGAGGGGTCACCTTGAGTTATTTAAGAATAGCTTTTGTAGGAGATCAAAACCATTTCCAGTAAGACAGATGCAGAATAGAAACATGAGGTTAAGCAGGTGTTATTAGGGTTTGTAGAATTTGGGAGGGGCTTGTATCCTACCTTACTGCAGAGTAACTTCCTAGGTAGACAAGCCATAGGCCTTAAGTTTTATCCAAAGCTTCAGCTCTGAGGGCAGGCTCTAAGGATAGGCTTACGCAGACAAGTTTTTGGGATATGTAGTAGGGTGTAGTTAGCAGCAGCTAACTGTGCTATCACTGGGGGCTTGTTAATCTGTGTTTGTCCCTTTTTACTAAGAGTAAATTACTGCAGAGTAAAGCAACAACCAGACGAGCTAGGAAACAACTAGTGTGTGCTATATTGGCACTCTAGCTTGCAGTAATTAACTGTTGCCCAGTTACTTTAATTTTACATGCTGTTTAAATCCATGATTTTAGTTGTTTTCCTTTTTTTAATAGTTCTAAGTTGCTCATTCTGAAATTTCCCAAGCAAGCTATTCATCAGAGGCTTTTTGAAGGATTGAAAAACAATATTTTGCTCTCTTAGGGTAGGAAAAGTATTTTATCCTGTGTGGATAGGGAGGGATGCAGCATGTCCTGGTTTTGGCTCAGACAGATAAAATTTCTTTCTGGCAGCTGGTGTAGTGCTGTATTTTCAGTTTAGGATGAGAATAATGTTTGATAACACACTGATGTTTTAGGTGTTGCCCAGCAGTCAAGGACTTCTTGACTTCCTCACACTGCCCTGCTAACGAGAAGGTGGGGGGCAACCAGGAAGCTAGGAGGGGACGTGGCCAGGACAGCCAACCCAGACTGGTCAAAGGGATATTCCATACATAGGACATCATGTTCCGTGTATAACCGGGGTGGGCCGGGAGGCGGCACGGGCATCAGCTTTGGGTGGTGAGCAGTTGTGCTGTGTATCACTTATTCTTTGTGTTTTGTTGTTGTTATCTTCCTTTTCTGTCCTGTTAAACTGTCTCAAGGCATGAGTTTTACCTTTTCGATTCTCTCCCCCATCCCGCTCTGGTGGCAGGGGCAGTGGGCGAATGTATGTGTGGTTGTTTCAGTCGCCTGCTGGGTTACGCCACAACAGGCAGGAAATGGATAGAATTAAACTACCTTTTATTTGGAAACCTTTGACATCTTTGTACTTTTGGCTGACTTGTATGAGTGCTAGGGAGTTGTGCTTTTATTTTGAGGATGTCTATTTTGTTGCGCTGGTGAAAGTAGTCTTCCAATTTGGGCAAAGAGTATTTGGGAAAATCATTTGTATATGCTCCTTTGAGACTTGTACTTCAGCATCTGAGTCTCCAGAGACTGTGTACAACAGGTGTGTTTCAATGTATTGTTCCTAATGTGGCACATGGTTTTCATGTTCTGTTTGTTGTCATCCTACAGTCTTGACTTGCTGCTGAAAGATCACCGTGCTACCAGTGCCACTTGTACTGTTAGCTGAAGAGCAGAGGTCTGCATTGAGTGTTTAAAGACTCCAGCTAACTAAAGATTTCCCCTTGTGCGTGCACATACGGTGCTGCAGGAAAGATCTTTTCAGTGTAGGAACATTGTTGGAGTGAGTCCAGAGGAGGCCACAAAGATGATGAGAGGACTGGAGCTCCTCTCCTACAAGGACAGGCTGAGGGAGTTGGGCTTGTTCAGCCTGGAGAAGAGAAGGATCCAGGGAGACCGAATTGCGGCCTTCCAATACCTAAAGGGGCTACAGGAAAGCTGGAGAGGGGCTGTTTATCAGGGAGTGCAGTGACAGGACAAGGGGTAATGGGTTTAAACTAAAAGAGGGGAGATTTAGATTAGATGTTAGAAAGAAAAATCCTTCCCTGTGATGGTGCTGAGGCCCTGGCACAGGGTGCCCCGAGAAGCTGTGGCTGCCCCTGGCTCCCTGGCAGTGCCCAAGGCCAGGTTGGATGGGGCTTTGGGCACCCTGGGCTGGTGAGGGGTGTCCCTGCCCATGGCAGGGGGTTGGAACTAGGTGATCTTTGAGGTGCCTTCCAACCCAAACATTTCTACAATGCTATGATTCTGTGATTACAAGCTGCATTAAAAGACCATGACTGCCACATTCAAAGGCCTTATTTATTGCGTGTTCAAATACTGTTCTGGAGATGGATTTCTTACGTCCCTTTGACCATTTCTGTGATGCTTATTAGTGCAGCATCTAAATGTGTAGTAAGCATTAGTTCATTCATGTCACAGTAATATGAGGAAGCGTTACAAATTTGCATGGAGAGGCAAGGCAAGACGAAGGATTAACATGTGCAGTGATCTTGATCCTATACACGTCAGCGCTTTGGGGCAGAGTTTTGTTACGCAGAAAGAATATTTCTTCTATTTTCCAAATTGAATGCTTTCTGTGTCGAAGTTTAAACTTTCTAGGTATGAAGATGGGGAACTGGAATGTGAGGGGTCACATGGTTTAACGGAAGAGCCTTAGTGTTGTGTAAAAATTCTGTAGGAGACCAGATCTATAATCCAGACCTACAGAGCTGCGTTCAGCTGCCTTACTGTGAGGCCACCTTTGCTCGCTGTTACGTGCATCTCTCTCAGCTTTTCTGCAGCAAGCAAGTCCCCTGCTAACTCTGTATGCTTCCCAGCCTGTCAGCATGCTCTGTGGTGTCATGCAAGCCAGTTAGTGCAGCACCTGAATGCACATCCTCTTCTGATATGGCAGTGCTTAAAATGTATGGCACGCTGTTTTGGGAGGATCGTGACCCAGAGAAAATCTATCGCAGACTGTCGTGGCAATTTTTTACAAGTTGGTCTGGCATTATCTGTTATGGGAATGGATTAGTTATATTCACAGTCTAGCATAGACGGGAGAAGACTGTAGAGATGCTTGCATAGTCTGATCTCAGAAAGTCAGAAGTCTACTTCGGTGAGCATGAACTAAGAAGTTCAACTGTTGAACATAAATCTGAAGTTTGGCTTTTGTTTGGGAGCCGTTTTCCTCATGAGGGATGCTCGGAAGAGTAAATTGCTCTCTAGGTCCCATGGCTCCATCAGTATTCCATCTGGTGAAGTGAAACTACTTGCAGTTCATGTAGAATACACGTTTCTTGCACGCTCTCATACCAGTGCCACCAGACGGTAATGTTACAGGATTGTTTTAGAAAGGATTGTTCTGTTTGGTGCATAATAAGGGGATGGTGTCCACTTGTTTTATTTATTTTTTTAAAGGAGATTCTCTGAAATATCCACACAGCTAGGATTGCTCTTCCGTGTGATTTTTCTGCTGACTTCCACAACTCTAAGAAGAAAGTGTGCATGGCACAAGTTTGCAGGATTTTTGAAGCATGGCTATCTGAAACACTGGTGTCAAATCTTGGGCGAGTTACTAAGCAGCATTGCTTTTTGTAGAGGATTCTATCCCAAGCTGTCATGATTTCGTCCTTGGAGCCTGACTTTTCTGGACAGAGGCAAATGGTGTGAATATGAGAGCATGCCTTGCAGAGTGCCATTTCTGCCTGTTTCAGGTGGGGAGTCATATGTTCACCTGACAGGTAGCTCAAAGCATAGCAATTCCTGTTTCTAATGTTTGGGGCAAAAAAAAAGGTGAGGTAGAATTAATTCCTCTGGTTTTCAAGCTTACTTTTAACCATGCCACTGAAGCAATCTGCATTTTCTTGATTCTTCTACTTACGTAGTTGTGTGGTAAGAAAGAAGAAAAAAAAATTATGCCAAAGTATGAGGCCATTATGAAGCCTTTAGGCACAGTATGAGGTTTACAGATCTCTCTCTCCTCCTAGAGGATGCCAGCCCCCATCAGACTGCGGGAATTGATCCGGACCATCCGGACAGCAAGAACCCAGGCAGAAGAGCGTGAGATGATCCAAAAGGAATGTGCTGCTATCCGGTCATCCTTCCGAGAGGAAGATAACACATACCGATGCAGAAATGTGGCAAAGCTGCTGTATATGCACATGCTGGGATACCCTGCACATTTTGGACAGGTAGGTCAATGCTTGCAGTGCGACGTGCATATGCTAGTCTGCTTTGTGTGTTTTGGGCACGTTGGCTTGTTCAGCCAAATCACCAGCATTCCTAGCTGCACTGTTGCTGTCTGCTCTTTGGGATACTCTGAGGTCTGTCTTCATGTATGTTCTGAACCTGCATTAGTTAACTTTGACTTTGTTAGTAAGATCTGCCGTTTGGAGACTTCTATATTTTGTTATGAAACGTAAGGTTAGTCTGTATTTGCCAGACTATCTGCTCCTCCCCTTCCGTGTTTCTGCAGAGCAGTAGTTCTTAAACCACAGTCCAGTACATGTGGACATTCCTAGATGGATTCAAAACAGCACTTTGGAATTCTGTGTCTGATGGAAAATACCAGATGCTTCAAAGGAGGTTCTGTACCCTTTTCCTTCTAAAGCAATCTATTCTAGGCAGGTGAGAGCTGGTCTGTTCCCAGCAATAAGAAATTGGTGTTACTTATCCTCATCTTAGTGAGGGGACTTTGAGAACACTGGTATGAATTTTCCATCTCTTGGCTTATTTTTTTATGCGCTTTTTTTTTCACAGTTTGTGAAATCGTGGAAAAAGGAAACAGGAAGATGGGAGTTCTTAAGAGAAATTCTTCAAGTTGAACTTTGCTTAGTCTTTGGGGTATAGTCTGTTTTGCTTAGAAGTCAGTTAAGTGTCCTGTTAGTAGTAATCTAACTTAGGTCTTAAATAAAGCTAAATAAAAAGTCAGTCATATTGCTGTATCCCTTAAGGTACTGTGGTCAGTAGGTCGAGGGAGATGCTCCTCCCCCTCTATTCTGCATTGGTGAGGCCGCATCTGGAATATTGCGTCCAGTTCTGGGCCCCTCAGCTTAAGAAGGACAGGGAACTGCTAGAGAGAGTCCAGCGCAGAGCCACTAAGATGATCAAGGGAGTGGAACATCTCCCTTATGAGGAAAGGCTGAGGGAGCTGGGTCTCTTTAGCTTGGAGAAGAGGAGACTGAGGAGTGACCTTATCAACATTTATAAACATGTTAAGGGTGAGTGTCGGGAAGATGGAGCCAGGCTCTTCTCGGCCTCACTAAGCGATAGGACAAGGGCCAACGGGTGCAAATTGGAGCACAGGAGGTTCCGGGTTAATGTAAGGAAAAACTTTTTCACCATGAGGGTGACAGAGCACTGGAACAGGCTGCCCAGAGAGGTTGTGGAGTCTCCTTCTCTGGAGACATTCAAAACCCGACTGGACACGTTCCTGAGTGATGTGCTCTAGGTGGCCCTGCCTTGGCGGGGGAGGTTGGACTAGATGATCTTTCGAGGTCCCTTCCAACCCTTGTGATTCCGTAAGGTAGCTTCATGTTTTGGAAGCCTATCCATTCATGATTGTATTTACCAATCCTGACATGTTTCACTGAAACAACAAACTTGAATCACTGAAATCAAAATCCAGACAGTGTTAGGGAGTGAGTCTGGGCTGTGCTATTGCATATAAAGTGCATCATCTTACTTCTACATCATTGGATCCTTCTCACAGGATAAAGAGTTTTTGCATAAAAGTAAGTGGATTTGTGTATTAGCCTGTTCTTAACACTTCACATAGCCAGGCTCTCTGGTCCAAGAGAGAAACTTCATGTCACAAAAATTAAGGCTAAGTATCTAAGAGCTACAAAAAGAATGGAAAGTACTACAGATAAGTGTCACCTAGAATTTCTACATTTGACCTGTTAGGAACAGGTTTAAATTTTATTTGGATTATTTTATTTTATTCTCAACTACCTGAAAGGAAGTTATGGTGAGCTGGGGGTTGGCCTCTTCTCGCAGATAACTAGTGACAGGACAAGGGGGAACAGCTGCAAGTTGCGCCAGGGGAGATTCAGGTTGGAGATGAGGAGAAATTTCTTCTTGGAAAGAGTGGTCGGGCATGGGAACGGGTTGCCCAGGGAGGTGGGGGAGTCATCGTCCACCCACCCAACACGGTGGGGATGTTTAAAGACAGGTTGGATGTGGTACTGAAGGACATGGTTTAGTGGGTAATAGGTGGGGGGGGACGGTTGGGCTAGATGATCCTTGAGGTCGCTTCCAACCTTTATTATTCTATTCTATTTAATCCCATTAAAGGTTAGAAACTGAAAAATTATTAGGTAACTGGTCTGCTTTGGTCAATAATAGTAAATTACCTCTTCAATCTCAGTGGAAGAAGAATAAAACAGATTATTCAATATCTGTTATTGCCAGGGTTGCTACATCTCAAACAGAAGCATCTAAGCTGACTATTTTGGGATCAGAGTACTTCATTCGATAGTCTGTAGTTTATCAGCTGCACTTTCAGGAAGGTGTAGGGGCCAAGGCTGAGAAGGTATTTTAACAAGTATTCTGCAGGTGAATAAGTTGCAGACCTCTGCATGTCTTTAGTGCTTATAACTGGAAGGAATCTTTCAAAGTGCTGCCAATGTGTAGGTAGAGTACATGAGCTAGGGACCTGTTGAACGACACATGCTCTTCCAGCAGTGTCTGTCTTGTAGATAGACAATCCAGGGTTGTAGACGGGAAGTTTCTGAGAGCGACGGAAAATAAGTATTGGTGAAAACCAGAAGAGACTCATAGACTATGTTAGTCAGTCTCTCTTAAAGACGTGAGCAGACATCTGGCTTCAACTAACAGTGTGGATGTCATAACCAATAATAAAAGAGAGTTTAGAAAAGGTGTCACAAGTAGTGGATGGGTGATCTACTTCTTTTCAAGCCAGGGATCCTCATCTTTGACCTGGGATATCTTGCTCATAAATAAGAGTATGAGCACCGTATTTAGCCAGTGCATGCTGAGATGCGCTGGATGACAAGCTGTCTCTTGTTTAGAAGGTATCAAGCAGTCTGGGCAAGTGGTCAGATAACTTTATTATTGTCAGTATTTCCACTTGCAAAAAAAAAGTCCAATTGAAAGAGTGGCTGTGTCAGTAAAAACTTGAGTAAGTTGTAGTCTGGCTATATGCCTCTAGCGTATCCGGCTTTACTGATGTATCTGTTACAGTGCTGATGTAGCAGATTTTGATTGTTCCTTTGAATGAAATGGGTATAATGGTATCAAGATTTCTTCCGCTAATTAGACCTACTAAGACCTTCAGCTGATCATGTTTCTCAGTATTGCAGTGCCTGAAGCTAGTTTGCATGTATTTGTATACAAGTGAAACAGGAGCTCATCAGCCTTTCACAGAGTAAATTTCAGTAATATCTTTCAAATTCAAAAGTACTAGAAATATATCTTACGGTATCTGTTGCAGTCATTAGTTTCCTTCTGCTTTTTCTTAGTCGTTTGTCTTCTGCCTTTGTTGGCTTTTATGCTGTAGCTTAGAGGTCATCATTTCTACATTGCAATTTTGCAGAGAGTTGTACAAGACAAGTATCTTGTAAACCTGGAGAAGAAAGTTGGTTCTGAGGTGCATTATTCTCTTACAGAAAGCACTGGAAAGATAAGAAGTCGATATCTAGTGTTCTGTACCTTGTCCCCGGTTGATCTTGCCCATTTGTGCAAGTTCAGTTATCCTTGTGGATGACTGATTTTACTGTTCAGAGATGTTGCTTTGTTCTAGGTTTTCAGCCCTTTTAAACCTAGCAAGCTGAACTTGCTTTCTTTCACGTTTTTTTTTCTTACCAGTTTGTCACCTTGCACTGGCTGGGCGTTCATATGTGACAACTTCTTGCACAGTTAAGTTGTGTGTTCTGATGCCATGCAGTTGTGAGTCAGTGGCTAGGCCGCAGCACTTACTGTCTCTGGCACTTCAACTTTCATTTTCTTAAGAGTATCCTGTACAACTTTACCCTCCTGATGTGTGTGCGCGCTTCTTGCATCTCACTCGTGCCTGTTGCCCTGCTCAAGCTTCCCCAAGGGACCATGAAAAACTTCGTGACACCCTGTATTTTTGCCTGTGCATGCCCCCTGTACTTCCTTTGAAATGATCTGTTGCAAGCTTTGGCTGACCCCTCCTCACACCCGTTGTGTATGCTTACTTGCTGCCCCAGCTAATTTGTAAAACAGACTTACAGGGTGTGTTTGTGAGAGAGAGGTCACTTACCTGTTTTGAGAAGCCATTTCTGCTACTTCCTACCTGGAAAGTAAATGCTGATTATACTCAATTAGTTATCTGTTAGAGAGAGGTATTTTAGTGTGTAGTAATGTCAGAATATTTCTGTGGTTGATGTCTTTTTCTTTTTTTCAGTAAGAAAGTGTTAAGTTTAAAAATGGGTTAGCAATTAATTTCTTAATCAGCTGAGTGCAAGTGCCAACTGTGCATGTTATCTTAGAGATCTCCTTTGTGCTACTGAACACAGTTGACGTTTCTATAAGGTGGTGGAAGGGAAGCATATAGCGGCTACAATGCATGTGATTTTAGTCTAACTTCAGGTTCTAATCGTGATTACAGAGCAGCACGAACACTTATCGCTGACTGTATCTAAGGTTTACTTAACTAGCAGGTTAGTTACAGATCATAATAAACAAAAACTGTTTTTGACAACTTACAGAGCATTGATCCTCTCTCTGGTAGGTAGGTAGACCCATTTAAGCCTGGTTCAGAAGTTTCTGGTGCATATCAGACATGAGACATGATCAAGATTTCCAGATCTTTGCTATTTTGTTTTTAATGATGTATCTCTTGTCTCTATAAATATGTTATCTTCTACTTTTGTAATCTGACATAGACCCACATACCTGGTAATCTGAGGTCAGGGCTGGCCAACAGAGTCTGGCTGCTGCAAGATGCAGGAGCTGCTGACTTTCTGCTGGCTTGCTGGGAGCTTTAGGCAGGTCATGTAACCTTTCTTTGTTTTCCACATCACCAAAATGGGCATAAAATGTACTTTTAAAAATGCATTCTGAGACACCTAAATGAGTAAACTTCAAAATCCAAACTGTGTCTGCTCCAAGAAGTAGTTTAAGCTAATTATGTCTTTTTTTTTTCCTTCTTTTTTTTTTTT
>VWZZ01005067.1:7832-42916 GCA_013399095.1 Psophia crepitans | reverse complement strand
TTTTTTTTTTTTTCCAGTTGGAGTGCCTCAAGCTCATTGCCTCTCAGAAATTCACAGACAAGCGCATTGGGTATTTAGGTGCCATGTTGCTGCTGGATGAGAGACAGGATGTCCATCTTCTTATGACCAATTGCATCAAGAAGTAAGGGTACCACCTCTCTCTCCATCAACACATGCTTCAAGGTTTCAGGATCTGAAAGTACACTCTTGATAGTGATATTTTGAGTACTTTAGTTTTATTCCCTTCTGTTATAAAACTCTTATCTTCAATTTGTTGTATGCTGCTGACTGTACAAGGCTGTTCTAGTATTGTACTATATTGGATGATCCTGTGTAGCTTCCTTAGAGGGAAGAGAATATGAAATTGCGTTGATCCTGAAGAGGTATGTGACACACACTTCGTGTAACTACTGTTATGGAATGGTAATACATGTTTCTGGAGGTCATGTTAAGATAAATAAAATCAGAAAGATGAAATGACCACAGTAAGCTGCTCAGCTAGTGCAGAAGACCTCCAATTGTTGTAAAGTACTCTCATTTCTGTAAATTAGTTACCTTTCAGCTTGCAGTAGGAAAGAGCCAGGTGAGCAGTAGTGCAGCATCAGTAAAGGTCCATGGACCTTCTAAATATGATGGAATCAGGATGTTTTTATAACAGTTAAAACTTTGTAGGCTGGACTGGCCATCATATGTCACAAAGTCATATGTATTGCTGCAGCCATGTTGTCCTGCATCTAATTACTTGACGGCTCCTGACAAGCTCTGAAGAGTTGTCTGGCAGGATCAAGGCTGTGTATCCTGCTTTCTTTAGAAGGTTGGCCTGATAGTCCCAATAAATGATTTTCTCTGGAAGCAAGGCAGCAACTTGGGATGTGCTGTGTCAGCCTGGCATCATGCTGAAATCAAACAAGAGGGGATGGAAAATATTTTTTTTCACTTTTTTTTTTTTTCTCCCCTCTCAGCAAAATGCTGTTAAACTGTGACTGGTTTATGTTATAGTTTAGTAGATGATGATGCATTTCCAGTAACTCTCCTTTTCAAGATGGATGGAAACAGGAGTGGAACAACTGGGTTTTAGTCGATTTGTCCATATGCCTGCTTGGTTGTGTGTGGTGTGTCTGTTACTATTATTTACTTTTAGAACATAAGCCTCCCAGATATTAGCAAGTAAAGTATTGATCTTTAGTTAGCCTGTGACCTCAAGAGAGCTTTGAAAGAAACTTGGCAAAACTGCAGGCCTGAGGATCTGTGAACTTCAGACCTAGTGTCTAGGAGAGAAGAGCCATTTGGCTAAAGAATTTTCGTTGAAATGTCATACCTGTGAGGCTCTTCCATTAGAACTATGCTGCTAGTCTAACACCTCTTTTGATTGTTCATGCTAAAATGAATTTGTGTGGTAAGGGTGTAGTGAGTTCAAACTGGAAATGGGTCAGACTGAAGCTGAACAAAGTTGGTGGATGGCTTCCTACCACCTCAGTGGGTTGTTTATTGCTTTCTCCTTTGGCTTGTGTATCTGCCGCTTTTTATCTAGACATTAAGGTATTTGATTTATGACATTGTCTTTCATTATTTTATAGCAAGACCTAGATTTTTGATACAAAAAATGCGAGTACTCTTGTGAAGCACATACTTGCTATACACACAGGTTTTGTTAAAGGAAGGAAACAAAAAACCAACCCATTTAGTGGCATGTGCTGTCTGTTCCTTCATCTGCATGTTGCCATAGCTGCTTGATGTTACAACCAGAATACTGTCTCTTGCTTTTCTGCACGTTGTACGCATTTGGTTACGTACCACTCGTTTCCCCTGCTCTCCCATCATGCAATCCCCATCTCCACCTGCCTCCCGAACCAGCAACCACAGTTTTTACTTTCGTCAGCACTGAATCCTGGATACTGTGATGACATGAGTACCAAATAGTCCGATGGAAAAATAGTGTAGAAATCAGTTTTAAAGGCCACTAGGATTGTCATGTGGAAGCTGTATTGTCTTGTACTTAGTGTGACATTGGTAGCTGGCCTCATGAATAGCATCTGCTGCTGGGTGGTTTAACTTCTTATTGACCATTTTTCACAAATCCCTTAGGCACATGAATAGTTAGGATCGCTAAACAGAATTCCTGTATGGATCATTTTCAAGGTGTAAGAATGGTGAGGTTTGTGGGTTTTACTCAGGATAGAGGATATTTTTACATAGATTTTTATATACTGTTTGGTTTGTAAAAGCTAAAACCTATCTTAGAACAGGTTTAAACTGGGACAACCCACAGAGTCACTGCAGGACTGTCCTTCGTGTTAGGTTCTTTTCTGCATGCAAGTTCCAAAATGCAAGATTTTGACTTTACTTTAGAAATTTAGAGCAATTCTATGTGACCTTCCCTCTTCTCAGCTCAATCCATAGATATCCACCTGACGGTTTTAACCAAGTATTTTATCTTTGTAATTCTAAGTAGTAGTAGTAGCAGGAAACCCCTGTGGTACACTCACTCAAAGCTGCTGTTGGTCCTAATGCATGCTCCCAAATAGCTGAGAGTCTGGAGAGTTCTTCTGGGCCATGTGTGCAGCTGGTTAGATGACTGTAGATATAGATGCCTTTTCTTGTGTGTGTTCGGGTTCTCTGTGTGCATGCTGATCGGCTTTTTTTTTTCTATTCTCCTTTACAGTGACCTTAATCACAGCACGCAATATGTGCAGGGGCTGGCACTCTGCACTCTTGGCTGCATGGGCTCCTCAGAAATGTGCAGAGACCTTGCAGGAGAGGTGGAAAAGCTCCTCAAAACTTCCAACTCCTATCTTAGGAAGAAGGTACTTCAGGGAACTCTTGAATATTTTGTTATGGATTAAAACTCAAGATTGATCGGGTACTTTGCTAATATCTGGAGTACTAGATGGCTTGGATCACACTGACTGAGTATTTTCCCAGTGTGCAAGACAGAGGTCAAAACTCCCTCCCTGAATATAGCAGGAATGTGTGTAAGCCTCTAAAAGACAAGCCTCCGACAGGTGAGGCAGTTGTTTCTATTTTGATACTCTACCTTTACCGTTTAGTGATGGTAATGTGAACACCTGCCTGTTCAGACATTAACCCCAAACTTCTAATAATCAGTTTTATTTCTGTGTCTTCTCAGAAAAGTCCAGAGAAACTTTGATCATTAACAGTGCAGGCTGATACCTGGTGATTTGAACTTCTTTGATCCCTTCTGTTGATGTTGAAGACAGAGTATGTGAGATAGAAAGGTTAAGGGATTGAAAGGGACAAATGATTATAGATTGCCTTGTTGCCATAGCATCTGCAGCATTAAATCAGCCTTGGTTTTATAAACATATTTCATTGTTAAGTCTTGGAGAGGATGAGGAGCAGTAAGATGTAGGAAGAGACACATTGCTGCTTCTTTGTTCGAGAGCTGGATCTAGAGAGATTGGAGAGAAAGCAATGCTAAGAGGTGTTGCTGTATTCGGGGAAGAGGCCCTCGGTGCACTTGATTCTCCAGCAGCTGCGAAGAATAGTGTCTCCTGTTGCTTCTGCACCCTAGAAGAAGTAGAAAAAATTTCTTGCACTATGCTTTTGTTTTTCATAGGACCCATCACCTGTAGGAGGAAGTTACTTTGTGGGAAAGGGGGATGATATTAGAGAGAAAGAAAATGAGCCATAAATTTTACATTAATTTCTTTATTTGCTTCCAATGCATTCCAGCCTCCCTACCAACGGGAAGACAGACTGAAGTAGCCCTATTAAAGGCAGACCTGCTTTGTAGTTAATATCACTTCTGAAGTAAATAACGTAGAAATGAACCACTGCTAGTTGAGAGTATTACTTTGTAACTCTGTGCTTTTTTCTTTTTCCTTTCTTTCCTCCTCACTGATAGTTTCATTGAACTCTTCTCTGTGATGCTGTTTAGTATCCCTTATAGTGGAGAGATGGAAAAATGTACCATAAACTTCCCAGGCCTTTGTATATCATGAAATTTGTGATAGTACCCACTGTGCTAGAGGTTCTTGAAACATGGATCGTTGGCATTGCAGTATGTACTAACAGAGCTGTCTTTCCTATACAGGCAGCGTTGTGTGCTGTTCATGTCATTAGAAAGGTGCCTGAACTCATGGAGATGTTCCTGCCAGCCACCAAAAACTTGCTGAATGAGAAGAACCATGGTAGTATCCAAGACTATGTTTAGCAACGCTATGCTGTTCTTTAAGTGATGGTGCACTTGCTACCTAAGTCTTTTGTTTGGAAGGAACTTTTGAGGTGTATTTGTATGATTTGTTTCTTCCCATTTTTATGCAGCGAAAGCAAATGTCCTTCAAAAGGAAGGGATGTGTACAACTATGCTAGTCAGCAGGATGTTTACGTGACATAGGTGACAAAAGGAACTCTCTCGCTCTTTTTGATGCACTTCAGAGTGGGTGGAATGGGAAAGTTTGTGATTTTTATCCAATATGCTGCCTAAAGAGACTCTAAAATGCACTTCTAAGGGGTTTCTTGTGTCTTTGTTAGCATAGTGCTATATGGCATTCTCTGACGTTTTAGCAGACATTCCCAGGACTGAGATACCTACATCGCTGTCACCAAGGCGTCTTTCTTCAGTGCTGTTTTTTTGTCAGAACAACATCATAAAACAGATTCTCACTTCCGTGGTACTTTGCAACATGTTTCTGTTGTAATGCATTTTCTTGCACAAGTGCTTCTAGAAGATGATTCGTAGAGAAATACTAATATTAACACCTTGACTAATTTGTATCAAGCCTAGCGCTCAGTTCCCAAAGTCTTATTTCTGTGGTACATCTGCAGTGAGCATGTGACTTAAGAAAACAGGGGAGTGTGCTAGGACTTCTGCAGTAGATGTTCACAGTGATGAAAACCCATTACAGGGAAAAGTTTGGTCTCAAGACAAGGTAGTTCCAAGTGCAACAGTACTAACAGGCCATAGTAGCTTCCTGAGAAGCTGTTGTGTCCTTTTTTTTTTTTTTTTTCCTTCCCCCCCGCATGTGTTATAAATCTTTGAGATACAGAACAGTTTGCATGTGGAATGAGGTTCCTGTGTGCGAAGCTAGTTTACCTTGATTTAAAATGTGATGATCAGAACGTTTAGACCAGGCACTGCTTCAAATAGGCAATGGTCTATAAGACTATCAGTAAGTAATGCCTATGTGATCCAGGTTGGTAGTGTGAAATCCTCTGTCTTTGTGTTATGCAGCTCTGAAAAGCTGAGAGCTATTCTATTTCCTCTTCAAAGATGGGAATGCACCTCTTCAAGCCTTGACCAAGGAGAGAATTGAGGCTAGGTTCACCTGAATGCAAGAACCAGATCATCCTTTCTGCTTTCCTCAGCCGTAAAAATCAGTATCTCCTTTCCATCAGTCTTAGCCACAGGCTTTGTGTTGAGCTTTCCTTGAAGCAGAATATATATGAAACCGTTTTAGCAGCCGCTGGGGACATCTCAGTGATAAGTAAGGAGTGTCAGTGTTAAGCTGTGACCCAAGCTTCATAGATAGATATTTCTGTGCTCCAAACAGATTTTGGGTAGAAGCTGCAATAGGTCAGAAAGCTGCGTAGCTTGTGGAATATGAATGTCGTCTTCTCTGTAGACATTATTGCTTCTTAAGCAGGCTTCTAGTCTCTGAATCTGGAGCTCTCCCATACAGACTTTACAGCTACAGAAAGTGAGTAACTGAAAAAGCTAGCATCTGAGGATTGCTGTGTTACATCTGAATGTGGATGTAAAATAAAGTTTCATGCTTTACAGGGTTATATCTCACTAACCAGTTATCTGACATTGACAGCTACTTAAATGGTTTGTAACTGAATGCCTTTTCTAACTATTTTCAGAGACACTTTGGCTGGGTTTTGTTAAGGCAGGGTGCACAGCAGCTGGCTGCCAATGCACAGACGCTGACTTGACCAAACAGCCTACTATAGTCTTTCTTTAGTCTGAGTTCTGAGACTTTCCGAGGAAGGCCCAATTCAGGTCACATAAAGTTGGCTAGGGTACCCATATCGGAAGAGAAAATCAGGAAGCATGTGGAATCCAACACCTACAACGCAATTAACACACATTGACCTTTTAGAGCCTTAAGTTTGTATAGAATCATAGAGTGGTTTGGGTTGGAATGGACCTTAAAGGTCATCTAGTCCAGCTATGTCTGTTACCATCTATCTCACTATATTTAGTATGCAAGTTTCTGCAGACAAATTCCAATTTCTCTCCTCCTCTGGCGTTTTTAGCCACTTGTAGAGATGAGCACGTTGCTGTCTGTTTTCCCTTGGGCGTAGCTGCAAGTGCAAATATATTTTGGGGTAGATATGTTGGATTCAAGAGAAATATTTTTTTTAAATAATTTCCTGTTGTTTCCTTATGATCTTTGTCACATGTCTGGAGCAAATGAAATTAAGTTAAATGCAGATGCTTTTTTCTTTTACCCCCCTCACCTTTAGGTGTTCTTCATACATCAGTTGTCCTCCTCACAGAGATGTGTGAAAGAAGCCCAGACATGCTTGCACACTTTAGGAAGGTAAGTGTGAACTGATAGTATTGCAGAGTTAATATTCACGTTTTTTTTGTGGTGGGTTGGGGTGTTTGTGTGTATGTGTCCTCTTAATCTCCCTAGTGAAAGTAGTGTGCCTGTCTTTTATTGAAGTCCCTAAAACTATTTGGGTGAAGAATTTAATGATACTGTCTGCTTGTTATCAAATTTTAAAAACAAACAAAAAAACCAACAAAAAACCAAACAACTCCACACACAAAACCCCCACACCAAAACAAAACCAAAACAAAAAACCCAACAAAAACCCAACACACACACATACCCCCCCTCCAAACCCCATTAAATTTGGGAATTTTGTGTGTATCTAGGCCTCATCCCCTACAGTAAGTGGGTAAGTTAGAAAACATGAGTCTTAAGACTGTACAGTGTGAAACTCATCCTAAAGTTAGATTTAAACTGTCCTCTTCTATGTTCCTTTAGTTTTCCACTCTTTGTAGCTAATTGCGTAGTGACGTTGGAATCACGGATCTGTTAAACATAAAGTGGCAAAGATGAAAAACTGAGGCTTATACCAACACCTGAATACCTTAATGAAGCCAGACAATTTTATAAACTCAGGTCCAACATACCGGTGGAATTTCTAGTTATGTAGGTTCCTCATCTCTAGGGCATGCTGTATTACATTATTTTCTATTTTAACGTATGTGTTTGACAGTCAAGTTACTCTTCCTCCTCTGGTTAGGAATGTTTGCTTCTCCCACTGCCCCTTTCCCAGCACAAACTTCTTATGTTGTTTGCTGTAATTTGCTGTGCAGTATTATTGCCTTGTGAAAGGCTGCCAATAGAAGGGCATCGAATTTCATTGATGATGTCATTCTGACTTCTTCATCAAAGAAGGAAAAATTAAACAAAGCTGGTGGAGCAGAAATGGCCATTTGCTCCTCTGAAAGTCTTAAAGGTGTTTGTTTATTTGCATGCCCAGTTTACTGTTCTTCCTTGGCTTGCCTATATTATTAGGGGTTTCAAACAGTACATCCGTTGATGCCTCTTGGCATTTTGCCGTGCATCTTCCCTTGCCCTGTTTGTATATGTCAAAGCAGGAATGAAAGTGGCACTGGGGTAATTCTAAAGGTGGCCATCCCTGCTGTTAATCGCTCAGTTAGGAAGATATTTGAGGGAAAAGAGAGATGAGCTGAGTCCACAAGATTTAGGTTGTAGATACATTCTTTTCTAGCTGTCTTTTGTAGTTGTTTATACTGTGAATGGTATAACATTGATCTGTCCCTAATGGCTGCTTCGTCTGTTTTGTCCCTTTTGTCTGGAATCCTGCTGTGTGTTAGAATGAAAAGGTAAGAATTAATTTTCTAGATGGTGCATGCTTGCATTCAATCTGTAGATGTTTGTCTCTTGTGAGGCAGCGCCTCTTAATGCCACATGTGTGATTGATCCCACATGCTTAGATCTGTTGTCTAACGCTTTTTGCGTGCTGGTCGGATATTGTCACTAAACCTTTATAGCCATGGCAGCCCTGAATCTCAGTTGTGGCCTTCTCCAAACATGAGCCTGCTTTACTCAAGCTCTCTGTCATTTGAGGAATACTTTAGGGATTTTTTTTTGTCCCTAAAGTCCAGGGCAGACTGTAGCCCTGCGCTTTCTTCTTTCCACAAACTGGACTTTGTGTTTTGCCTGAATCATGGGACAACTTTGGGTGATTCCCCAAAAGGGAGCAAGGAGAGACAGTCACCTAGCCACCAGTAAGTGGGCTTACTGTGCTGCAAAGAGCTACTGAGTACAACTGCATTGCTGATACTTTTCGTGGGTGTGATTTGACTACAGAAGATTGGGGTGGGTTGGCCCTCAACCGATCTCCATGGCTGTAATGTTTCCCTTTGTTTGTCCTGTCCTCAGTCCTGGTAACTCTTGCATGTTAGAAGGCAAATAAAGTGTTAATCAGGGTTCCAGGAATGCTTTAGCAGGTCACTCCACTTGTCTCATACTCTGTCTTGAGGGAAGATGTTGCAGCATCCTTTGGTTTCCTCTTTAAGGCAGGTAAATAGGAAATTCATAGTTCCTTTTGTTTGTGTGTTTTATGAAATGTGTGTTTTCAGAGGAGTATGTAATTCCTGAAGAGTGAAGGTAGGAATAAAAAGAGATGATGGGTAAACCCAACTGGTTTCTTCTTGCACTGTACCACAAATGTACAGAACTTTACTCCAGAAAACATTGTCCATTTAGTATGTCCACATGCAGCTGTTGTGCTCTATAAGCCACATTGGGCTTCTGGAAGCTTCTGCTACTTTCTGTCCTGAATCTGAAGCACTGTCTTGATTTGATATTGTCAGAAGTGGCAACTTTACTACAAGAAATCTCTGATCTGGTAAAAACTCAGTGTGAGCGCAATCCCTGACTCATAGTAGGCATACATGAATGCAGGAGCAGCCCATCTCAAGGACAGGAAAATTTAAATCTTAAGGGTGACTCATTGGGAAGGGGTTTGTAGAGAACATTTTGATGAACTGTAATTGTCATGCACGGAGCTGAGAGAAAGAATGATGCTGTCCTGGCGCTAGCCATGCATCAGGAATGAAAAACGCACTTAGTGCAGCCACTGTAACACCTCTGTCTAGTTTGTCACCTCATCTCCAGCCAGCGTCTGGATTATTTTAATAATATCAGCACTGAGAGGGATAGAAGAAACTTTCTATAGAAGGAATAAAGCTTGTAGAGATTTGTATCTCGATGTCATCCACAAGCAGTGATTTTTCTCTTAGAGTTCAACGAATATTAGTCCAGCTTCTGTCACAGAATCACAAGGGTTGGAAGGGACCTCGAAAGATCATCTAGTCCAACCTCCCTGCCAAGGCAGGACCACCTAGAGCACATCACTCAGGAACGTGTCCAGTTGGGTTTTGAATGTCTCCAGAGAAGGAGACTCCACAACCTCTCTGGGCAGCCTGTTCCAGTGCTCTGCCACCCACACGGTGAAAAAGTTTTTCCTTATGTTGACCCGGAACCTCCTGTGCTCCAATTTGCACCCGTTGGCCCTTGTCCTATCGCTTAATGAGACCAAGAAGAGCCTGGCTCCATCTTCCCGACACTCACCCTTAACATATTTATAAACATTGATGAGGTCTGTCTTTCAGCCTCAAGTTTTTTCACAGGATGTGTTGGAAGTGAGCTTCCATTTCATCCCTGAGATGAATTTGTTATTCATAGCTGCTGTAAAGGTTTTTGGAGGTGAATAGTAAGTTTATTATAGCTTGTCTGCTTTAATGATTGGCTTCTTTGTCATGTTCTGCCCTAAATTGATTCCTTGCTTGGCATGTGTGAGGTGCTACAGAGCAATTCTGTAACGATTCCTCAGAGTTGCCCTGACAGATGAAGTGCATCGTTAGAGATGCCTAAGATGGAGCAAGTTGAGCCAAATTTTTGCATATGGGTGGTATTTCTTCAAAGCTTTGTGCAAGTCTTGAAAGATAGCTGTTTCCTGTGGGTAAATGCCTACTGGGATACCAGTGCCATTCAGAGTAATCTGAACTGTTTGAAAGTTTTTTAGCCCCCACAGTTGGAAATAAACTTTAAAGTCTGAGCAGCGTAAGTTGATACGACTTTGTGCTTCTCAATCTGGCATAGCAGCAGTGCTTCCTTCAGTTTCTCTTGCTATTATGCAGAATCCTTCTAACAGCAGTGAAGTGAAGAATTTGGTCAATTTAGTGTTGCTGTTCTTGCCAAGAAGATTGGGATGAAAGGAAGGAGAATAGACTCTGGAGCTACTTGCAGGGAAGTAGTCCTCTAACAACAGAGCCCTGGTGGAAGGCTGGAGGGAAGTCCATTCTCTGCCCTTTTTGGAAATTTTTGGAGAGGAAACAGATCACAGAGTTTTTCTTTCTAGAAGCGAAGTTGGATGGAGTGTCAGACTTTGAAGGAATTCATAATACTTTTCTCTAATCATAGGAGTACATCACTTGAAAAGATCGAAACTCTTGGCTATGGCTGATGCTTCCATGGAGATGTATGCTAAAAATGAGTCAGGAGCCAATGTAAAGCCCCTAGGTGAAGTCCTGGAACTATGCCACTTTAATAGTCCCAGCACATCCCCTCTTCAGGAAGAGAGGAATTTAAGTTTGTATTTCCTCTCACGTCTCAACGGCCAAGCTCTGGTAGATTTAGTACTTCAAAGATAACACCACAGTGCTCAGATCCTAGGTTACCTATTTCTAGTTGTGCCCTAGCTGAGCTGTGGGTATTCATATAAAATCAGCTCTAGGTGTGCAGGTTGAACTTTGTGGAAGGATCCATAAACTGACTTTCTTTCAAATACAAGATTTGTTCTTGGACCTGTACTTCAAAGCTGACGGGGGAAGGAACAACACCCTAATAGGACAACTCTCTTCTTCACAGCTTGTTCCCCAATTAGTTCGTATTCTGAAGAACCTTATCATGTCTGGATATTCACCAGAGCATGATGTGTCTGGGATCAGTGACCCCTTTTTGCAGGTAAGAACTGATGCAAACAGTGATTGATAGCTTTAATTCTAGTACTGTGTTTTGAGACTTAGATACAATGAGGTGTTTAGTTCAGGGCATCTGTGTTGATTTTAAGATTTAAGTCTTTGTTAGAGGTGATTGTGCAAATGTTTTTCATCTACCTTAGTGAAAGACATCTGCCTTAGTTTAATCAGTCATTGTAGTGCCTTACCATATTATGGGAAGTTGTGACAAAAAGGAAAAGCAGGAGCGCACGCTGGTCTTGCAAGGCTGTGCCTATGGGTGATGGGGATACTCGTAACAGTTCTGGCTAGTGGGAATAAAATGAGCACAGCATAAGCCTGCTCTTTTTGGTAAAGATCTTATTAAGGATAAGCATTTTGCTTAAGAATGGAAATCAGCAGCTTATCTTGCTGCTTTGCCACTCCCCAGGAAGTGTACCAGCATTTCATGGTCCCCATGTAAAACACTGCCATCCAATGAGATTTTCTTTGCTTTATTTTGTCAAATAGGTACGAATCCTGCGGTTACTAAGAATTTTAGGGCGAAATGATGATGATTCTAGTGAAGCAATGAATGATATACTTGCACAGGTGAGGTCTGCAAGGTTGATGAGCAGCTTAAAGTTTCTCTTTTGGGTTTCTTAATAATTTGGATTCAGCAGCACTGGTGAGGATATAGCTGCTTGCTATGCTGGATTGAATTTTGCTGCAAGAGGCACGTGTTCACAGGCGCGATGCTTGTCTGCTAGGGACTGGTTAGTTTCACTGTCTGTCCGGCAGAACAGCACAAAGGGGATCTGCTTTGGATGTGTTGGAGTTGCTTATTTTGTTTCTTTTCTCTAGGTTGCCACTAATACAGAAACAAGTAAAAATGTGGGAAACGCCATTCTCTATGAAACTGTGCTGACTATTATGGACATAAAATCGGAGAGTGGACTGAGAGTAAGTTGCCCTTGCTGTGGCGCTTTTTTTTTTTTTAAGTTTATTTTATTTAAGGCTTGTATTAGAGTAATTTGTGTAGAGGACCTAAAGTTGTTTCACCCAAACATAGCTTTACAGTTAGCTCTAGCCTCTTTAGAAAGTGGTGTTTGCGTGTTGTTTTTTTTTAAATAACAAAAACAAAAAGCAAAGCTTCCTCCAGGCTGTGTTCCCTTGAGTGCAGGAGACACACCTCATGCTGTGTTTGTCTTAGCTTTTCCTCTGCTTAGTCAACTTCTAGAGTTCTTTGCGGTTCTTGGCCAAAAGCATAACAATGGTAGCTTTGACAGGTTGCCTTTAAAATCATCTTGAAACAATGAAGATGTCCAGCAGCCTTTTTTGATCACTGACCTTCCCTAACTCTTTCTGCAGGTGTTAGCCATTAACATCCTAGGCCGTTTCTTATTAAACAACGACAAAAATATTAGGTAAGTTTTATGAAGTGTGTTTTGGCAACACCTGGTTTAAAGTGTGTGAGAAGCAAATACACAAAGATTATGCTGAAGTAGAGCTTTCCAGGAGACCTCATTGGGAAGTACTGTTGCTGGGGTTTGTACGACTGCCTAGCTTTCTGCTTTCTTGGTGCATTCTTTCCTCAGTGAAAATCTTAACTGTGGCCCTGCCCTTTTTAGTTTAGCGAGTCTGGGTGTATGAGCTGGTTCTTAACATGTGATTCTTAATCTACCCAAGTGGTTTTTGCCAGTAAACTGTGAATCTCCTGTCTCCTCCGATCTGGCCTGTGGTGATATTCACATCAGAGGTGGCATTGGAAATCTCACAAATTAGACAAAGACTGTGGTTTTTCTGGTTGTGTGCTGTTGGCAGCAAGGAAGTTTGCCTGTGCTTTGGTCACTGTGTATCTGGAAATGGAATTGTTGCAACTGCTAGACTTAAGCCATTTTGATTGCAAGTCACGGTATAGATAGAAGACCTTGGGAATTGCAAGTCACATTAGTTTGGTTGTATGATCTGCAGAGGTCTGATCTTTAATTGCCTTGTCCTTTCAAAATCTTTGTGAAGACTGGACGACTGACATGAGCCCAGGAACTGGCACAGGTGCTTGTCCGGGCAGTGGGATTTTTTTTTTAAGCATGTTACAGTTTAGTATGGTAACTCACGTTTGAAGATAGCCCAGGCAGTCCCCTGGGAGATTTCCATTCATTATTGAGCACAAGAGAACCCTGTTCTGTTGCAAAATAAGATTAAGTTTTGGGGAGTGTGAGTGTCTGTGCATAGAAATTCAACTATTTCTTGCCATATACCCTTATCCCAGATATGTAGCTTTGACGTCATTGTTGAAAACTGTGCAGACAGACCATAATGCAGTACAGCGGCATAGAAGCACGATTGTGGACTGCCTGAAGGATCTGGATGTCTCCATTAAAAGGTAATTTAAATCAGTGAAATAAACTCTCAAGGTTGGCAGCCTATGGAAAGTGAACAGGCCATGGGGGAAATGGCAATAATCTTGGGGAACATAAAGTGAGACTAGTGATACTGCATAGTATGGTTCATACTTCAAAGGTGGTAGTGAAGATGTCCAACCATCTTCTTTGGGAAGCTCCTTTTACATTTTATGTATCTTTGATTGGAAAAAAAAGATTTTTCAGTTTGCCTAAATTTTTCTAAAATGAGTTTCAATGGAGATCAGGCTGTGTGCTCACAACAAGTTGGAAAGCCTCCATGAAGTATGATCCTACTGAAAGCTACTCTGATGTGCTCCGTATTGTCTGTCTTTCCCAGGCAAACAGGTTATGTTGTCTTGAAGCAGTGTTAAGCCATTCAAGTAACATATTCTGGATTAAATTTGATTAGGCAGTGATAGAATTCAGACTTACTTGGTTGTTCAGATAATTTGCTTACAAGCCACGTCCTGTTATGTGTTCTTCGTGTTCATTTGTCATTTAAATAACGGTATGTTGCTACTTCTCTGGGCAGTGGGAGAGCTTGCAACCTTACTTCTCGCTGCAGGAAGACATTTTTCTGATATTCAGTCTAAACTTCTTCCTCTTTCTTCTCGTTACTTCAGTTATGTTGCTTTTACTCATGATAGTAACTTTCTTCAGTTTCTGCCAGATGCTCGTAGATACACTGGAATCATTCGATCTCACTTTTGCCCAGCCTAGAGGGAATACTGCTTTTAATCTTCTAAACTGAGTCGTTTAGCCTGTTGTTTGCTTGGTCTTTCTTTCAGAACTCTTCCTCATCATTATTCTTTCTGTAACTGGTAGTCTGAGCTCAGTGCGGCATATGATATGTCAGTGATGGGGACAGTTGCATCCCTGTTGCATTTTGTGGAATTTGTCGGCTGCAGGCCAAAATTTCCTTGAGCTTTCGTCACGTCATGAATATCCTTTCAAAATTGCTCAACTTTTTTTTTTTTTTCCATCTTGTCAGACTGGTTAGATATGCCATAGATACTCATTCTGATAGGCATTCTTCAAATTTATGCCCAGATTTGATTTGGATTTAGATTTTTAACAGCACTGTTCAGTCTAATATGTACAGAAAAGGAGAGAAATTGGATCTGTCTCACTTCTGAAACTTAGTTTTAATTTTTATGCAATGGGTATCGTGTAATTTATTTTTTACAATTGCAATCTATCCCAAAACACAAACTTATCTCTTACATGGTGAGCAAGTCAGTCTGTCTGCTGTTTGGTGCCAGAGCCAGCATGAGGCTAGGCTGTAGAATAGCAAAGCCTCATCTAGGTTTTGGATAGAAGGCAACAAAAGCATTGTATTGGTGCCTGCTGGGAAGGCATAGGTGTGCTACAAATGACAGAGCTTCATGTCTGAGTGCTGTTGGAGGATGAAGCCTTTGAGTGATCCATCAGCAGAGCAGGATGTTGCCATGCTGACACTCGTGCTGCTGACAATGCACTGTTTTCCTTGAAGCAATATATTGGCTGGATGTCAGAGTCCCCAGGTAGCAAGTTTCGAGGGCTGGGACTTGAGGGAAAGACTCAGTACCTGGTTTTGGTTATCTGAAGCATGGCCTGTTCTCGTCATCTTCTAACCATTGCACTGCATCTTTGGGCCGTGTATTATAATTCAGAAAGGCTGTGCCATTTAATTCAAGTGTTTTTGTCTGTCTGCTTAATGTGATCAAACTGCATGATAAAGAACTTTGTGACAAGTGAGCCGTATAATATGATTGAAGGTAAGCAGTATGTGTTGAGATAAATGCCTGGTATTAAGATTGCAGAGTACCTCTGTGCACCTGCAGTATTGATGTATCTGCTACAATGTCACTGAAAAGTTAAGCATTATCATGAAAAATTTGTAACCTGGTAGGGTTAGCTGTAAGGAGGTAGGAAGTAGTTGGAGGGATGAAAAGAATTCTCGTAATGGTCTTCAACCAGCCACAAATCTGGATGATAAAAGGCAACGATTTAGTTATTTATTTCCACCCCACTTCTGAACACCTCTTTTTTCTAGGTCCCTGAGTATCATTTGTTGGGTAAAAAGCAAAATGAGACATTTGATGTTCACAATTCTGTAGAAATCCTTTTTATTACAGTAATATCTAGAGAGATGTTGAGCAGCAGTGCTGTCGAGATGATTTCAGATTCTTGAGAACAAATCACATGTGCCGTTTGGAATGGATAATGTGCCTGGCCTAAGCTGTTGATGTTTCACGAACGTTGGGAAAGTACCAATCGATAAGAAAAAAAAGAAATAACCATGTCCATGTAGTGGTAGGTTGGCAGTCTTGACCCTGGACCAAGACAGAGTCAGTGGGGACTGCTCTCAGGTTTGTTGCCAGTAGATATGCGAAAGGATGACGGCACAACTCGTGCATCTCAACATTACGATTTTAATGGAAATTGCTGGAGTTAAACGCACATTGAAGTCTGATCTATTTGAAGAAAGTATGTATTACAAAACAGACTTTAGGTCTTTTGGCATAATTTTGGACATAATCTGTTGCACAAGAAGCAGTGCAAAATCGCTGTACACGTAAAGTAGTTCAGCTATCCAGATGATTTCAAAAGATAACTGAAATGGGGGAGGAAGTTTATAATGTGCTATGAGAATCTTTCTTGTCTTCTAGTAGGCTATCTCAGTGACAGAGAATAAAGTTTCTCATAGTATGAAGAGGACAGAACTTGGAGGTTTGGGTTCTGGATTATACCAAATGCTTAGTTTTAAAGAATAATCAGTGTTGTTCAGTGAGGCTGTTTTAATGCATTGCTGTAATGCATTTTAACAGAATTAATTGCTAAAGTTGCCCAAAAATCAATCACAATTGAAGGTGGTAGTATTCATTCAAAAAACATGAGAAGAATGGGAGAGCTGTGTTAGATTCATGAACAGAAGCTTCAAGTGGAAGGACTAGCCTCTGACCTGTAGATGTATACAACAAGGAGTAGCAAAGAGCCAGTACCCTGTCTAGTTGTGGTGTCAGCCTGGGGGGAGGAATGGGTTCTGGAAAGAGCACCAAGGTAATTTTGCGTTCTAGAAATCTTAGTAGTCTGACAGGATGTAATAAAGTTTATCAGTTAATATTTTAAATCTCTACTGTATTTGGCTCTCTAATATATGGAGATTGAAATGTGTCTCTTCTGGATCCCTGAAGCTCAGAAAGTGTGTTGTAGCATGGCTTACTGTAGTTGTGTGTCAGAAATGACCAGCTGTGATTAAAAATACTTGGACAGTCAGACCTAACCACTGATGGAGTCTGTTTGCTGGAAGATACTTCTAGCCTTTAGGACATCTGGATAGGTGTTTCTAGAACACCTCACACCCCCACTCGCCCTTAGGTTTTTTTGGGGTGGGTATTTATTGTCTGCCCACGAACAGGAAAATACTGGTACATTTAATGTGGAAGGCTGTTCTCACAGGATTGATAAATACTACTCTCTTCTTAATTAAAAGGTAAGTGCATTTGAATAGATGGAATTAGGGTTGTTTGGGTTTCTTACTTCACTAGGTGAAGATGCTTTATTGGTTCTCTGTCTCTTGCCTTAGGCGTGCAATGGAACTGAGTTTTGCTCTTGTTAATGGGAACAACGTCCGTGGAATGATGAAGGAGTTGCTGTATTTCCTAGATTCCTGTGAACCAGAGTTCAAGGCAGACTGTGCATCTGGCATATTTCTTGCAGCTGAAAAGTATGGAGTCAATTTACATGCTTTTAACTTTTTTTTTTTTTTTTTTTTTTTACATCCTTGGAATTATGAGTATGTTGTGTGTTGTCCCTTCCTCACCCCCCTAAGAGAGAATATGTTGATCATGTCTTCCTCATTTGCTGATCTCATTTGCTGATTTGTGGTTTGTCAGTTTTAACCCATTCTGAGGAACTGGACACACTAGTGTGTCCCATATAGATATTTCTCGTATCACTAAACCAGTCTAGTACGTAGGTTTCTGCTGCACTTTGGAACAGGTATTGTTCTGACATTCTGGCCCTGCCCCCCCTCCACGCACACACACTCTCTCTCTGGTTAGTTGTACAGATTCACAGATGTGTAGGGCATGGAAGGGCCCTCTGGAGATCATCTAGTCCACCCCGCCCCCACTAGAGCAGGATCACCTAGAGCACATTGCACAGGGTGGCGTCCAGACGGGTCTTGAATATCTCCAGAGAAGGAGACCCCATACCCTCTCTGGGCAGCCTGTCCCAGGACTCCGTCACCCTAAGTACAAGTGAGATGATCTCATTACTGTTGAGCCATTGTAATCAGCTGCCTGACTTTGAAGTATTATATATGCAAGGTATGGCTGTACTATATTATACAGACTTGTATATTCATTCAGCTTTCCAGTGTTGGCGTTAATACGAAAAAGTCAAAGAACGTGAAGTGTTTGGTGTTTTGTTTTGTGGGTTTTTTCTGTGTGTGCGTTTTGTGGGTGTCCCCCCGTTAGGAAACAGTGAGCTAGGAAGTAACTGAATGGGGATGTTCTGATGATGATGGGTTTCTTGCTGGTGTTGGAGCATAACAGTTATTGTTCTAACTTGTTTTTTTTTTTAATTTTGTCAGATATGCTCCTTCCAAACGCTGGCACATAGACACAATTATGAGAGTCTTAACGACGGTAAGTGTATGGTTTAGTGTGTTTTATTCCTGTAGGAAGTTACTCATCATCAAGTTGGAGATGGCTGTACAGGCTGGCAGATAACAAATGCTGCAGTACTCAGAGGAGGTGCGCTTACATGGTAGTGACCCAAGGCAGCCAGTCAGAAATATGGAGACTCAGTAAATGTGACTGAGTGGTATTGTAGAAGAAATGTATGATTTCAGAAAGGCACAGGCATACAGTGTGTAGCAGAGGTTTTTATACTGCTACAGTGCAGTTATCACGTTAGCTTCTAAGGACAGATCTTGTGCCGTCTGATTCTAGTATACGATGCTTTCAGGGAGAGTGAACGCAGCCATAAGTGACTTGCAAAGAAAGGGAGTGAAACAATTTCTTGGAATTATTCCAAGTTGAGTTTATCAAAGCTTTTTTTAAATGAAACTGTATCAACAGCTTTCTAGTTCCTCTTCTTTGGGTTTAATTATTACTCTACCTACCTGAATTTCTTTATGCACATCACAGCTGAGGTGGACCTGGAGCAGTGTTTTGGCAAACAAGAGGGAAGAGATCTTGCTAACTGGGGTAGGCAGTGTGCTCCCTGAGGCAAAGGAGTGAGAAGAGGTCTAATTTGTCAGTACGAGTGTTCAAATTTGAGAAGTTCAAGCAGCAAGTCTGACTTGTGTGCTATTTTGCCACCCTGAAACAGAGAAAAGCAGATTCCTCTGAGCTGAAAATGGATTTTCATTAGAAGGTTGACTGAGAATTGCTCTCAGATTACTTTCTTCAGTAAAGTAACTTTCTTCTCTTGGCTGCTAGAGAAACCGTTTATAAAGCTGTATTCACGAGGCTACCTGCTGTTAGACTTTTACAGATAAACGTCCTTTTCAGTTTAGCAGACTTGGGAGAGCTAACACAGAAAGATGGCATCTTTGGCTAGGTGGATTCTCACTTAGTTGACCTAACTGAGCTCACTTGATTGCCTTCTTTTTGCATGCTCTGCTCTCCATGCCAGAGGAATGCCTAAACAGAACAGGTTTTGAACAGTATGCCTCTTCCCCTCAGTGCCAAAGCTGTGTGATTGTGTACTGCTCCACATATCTTTCCTGACCTTAAAGTCGGCTTTTCCCTCTGAGCTCCAAGCTCCTATCCCCTGACCGAAGAGTGATATGCAGGCGAGTTCCTGGGTTCTGTGCTTGTGTGGCATAGAGTCTGGCTTTGAGCAAGCGATTGAATAGGCTGTGTTCTGCTCCCAAAGTGTCTTTTGACTTACAGCCTTTCATTTAATAGAGTTTTCTGTGCTTTTTGTTCCTTCTGTAGCACAGGCTGCTTGTGTCCACACTATACTCTTAACAATTTCGGAGTATCTGTAGTATGGATTTCTCTGGGTATAACTGAGTTCATTGGGAAAATGTACTGTCCTCTAATCAACCCTAAAGTGCCTGGAGATGAGGAGGTTGATTATTTGTTTATTTATTTTTATTTCCATACACATCAGGTGGCTTTGTGAAAGGATATCAGCAGGTGCTGGGTGTTACTGAGAAGTCAGATAGTAAAACCTAACAACTTCTATTTGTATCTTGAATATACAATTGTTCTTGCAGGCAGGAAGTTATGTTCGTGATGATGCTGTTCCCAATCTGATTCAGCTAATAACTAATAGTGTGGAGATGCATGCCTACACTGTCCAGAGACTCTACAAAGCCATCCTTGGTGATTACTCCCAGGTAATACCAAATATGGCTGGCTTCAGTTTCCTTCTTATTCTGCAATAAGCATGTTTGTTAAACATCTCAAGGTAAGACGATACCACACTGTCAAGCTCCAAGGGACAGATTGCAGAGGCAATCATGTTCTTTTTATTTTCTCTAATTCTTTTATGGAATTCTTGATCAAATCAAATATTCCCTGGGCTGGAAGGAGGGCTAAGCTTGCTCTGGGAAATGGTGACGGTTTAGTATGTCAGATAAGCATCCATTTGTCTCTGAGGCACCTGATTCTCTTCTAACAGCAACCCCTGGTGCAAGTGGCCTCTTGGTGCATAGGAGAGTATGGAGATCTTCTGGTGTCTGGTCAGTGTGAAGAGGAGGAACCAATACAGGTATACTTTGGGAAGGAACAGCAGCTGTGTACCTGGCTGAGGCTGGAGCTGCTTGATGCTGGCTGTGTGAGGGGAATGCTTGCAACAGATACTTAGCACTGGTGTCCATGATGGTGATGCACTCTGGACCGGAATCTCCTTCCCATGCCGCAGGCATGGGCTGCATAAATGCTGACTGTGAGGGGTGCAGGTGCAGTTGGCAGTGCAGTGTGGTTTCAGTGCTAACCTAGCTTGCAGGGTACCTGCTAGGGTCTTAGCTGAGTATTTGGTGATGAACCTGGTCTTCAGTGTCTGGAACAGGAACTGTATTTCAAAACTAATATCATAAGATCTCTGCCTAGATGCGTTTGTCTCATAGTCTCTGAACATAAACTACAGGCTCACAAAGTTGAGGAAGAGGTATGACACTGCCATTAAGCAAGAGGCAAGTTTTTACCGTATGCCCTGGAAGGCTTGCTGCAAAGCTGCTCTCTGTCTCAACCTAATCTTTCTGTATCTTTTCAGGTAACAGAGGATGAAGTTCTTGATATTTTAGAAAGCGTCCTGATATCCAATATGTCTGCATCTGTTACACGAGGTTATGCTCTCACTGCCATCATGAAGCTTTCCACAAGGTTCACCTGCACGGTCAAGTGAGTTCTCGTTGATGTTGTACCGCACAGGGCATTGTTGCAAATACGCTGGCATCAAGTGTCTTCAGCAGAAGTACTCCTTGGACATGTTCTGCTTCCATAGTTTACAAAAGTCGTCTTGCTGTTTGTTGGCTTTTACTGTCTTCCTTTGCTTGCAGGATGGAATGCTTCCACCTGATTTGTACTGTTTTCTCTGTAGATGCCCTCTACTGTGTAGGGACTTAATCCATATTGCTGTTTCTTGAAAACCCCTTTATGGGGAACATGAGTCCTTACTTTCAGTGGGCTGTTCTTTCAGTTCTCTTTTCAGATGATGGAGAGAAAAATAGACTTGTTTCTTACTGGTAACTTCTTGGTGTAGGTAGTTGAGCTTTCTTATGATACGCCTTCTGGTGGCATACTAATCACCTGCTGATGTTGTTATGAAGGGACAGCTGAAAAATGGATGTTGCATAGATACTCCAGGAAAACATCAGTGACTGCTGTTTTAAATGAGTTACACAGGACACCTGTTGAGCAGAGGCCAGATAGTGTATTTTGGATGACACATGCTAATCCCTTCCTTATTGCTGCTAATTCCATGGTGTATTTGTGGTTTTTTTTTTTTTGTTTGTTCCCCTCCTGTCCCCCTCATCCCCCCTCAGTCGCATTAAGAAGGTAGTTTCCATTTACGGCAGCAGCATTGATGTGGAGCTACAGCAGAGGGCAGTGGAATATAATGCACTTTTCAAGAAATACGATCACATGAGGTAAGTGCTGACAAGTTTTGGGATCATAATCTGCTCTGATCTCCTGCATACCACACTTTGTGCTTTGAGTGCTTTGGTGATTTTGGTAGGATTACAGAGAAATTAGAATCCCTCCCTCATCTGTGGCGTGAGTGCTTTAAGAACTTAATGTATCCTGGGAGATTGTTCTGTGGTCAGAGACTTTCTCTGCCAAAACATTTGCCCTGCTTTGAGCTTGAACTTGACTAATTTTTATTTCTAGGTGTTAAATCTTAAATTTGCTAGCTGAGTAATGCTCACCATTACCTGTGGGTAATGCTAGCATGGTAAAAGCTACCACAGTCATTAGGTTCAAACTGATTTTAAAATGTCTTTGGAATAAACATGCAGAGATTCATTGACCTATCCTCCTAAGCTGTGCTCTGAAGTTGAGGTAATTCTTCCAAGTGTTAATGCTTTTTCAGTTTTTGAGAACATCTTTTTAATTTACTGTATCTTCTTGTTCTTGTATCTTTTGTTTAAAATTTCAAATTCTGCGTGCAACAGCATACGGTTTCACTGCACCACTCGGCATCCCTGTTTTACAATTCATGAGCATGTTAGCCTCCTTACACCGTATCATTGAGAGGTATCCATTCATTATTGTGTTGCTCAGGTGATTATGGCAAAGTTAAAACTCTACTTTGTTGCAATAACTGAAGCTGTAATTCTTTGTAGAATAATCATTAATCTGCTATGTGCAAAAGTTAATTGTTGATACATGTGAGCACAGCAGATTCTGTTCAGTGAGGCTTCTAAGATTGGAGATCATCTGAGGATTAACTTCATCCACTCTTGAAAACTTTCCATAAGATTCCATTGGATGGAGGAGCATCCGTTTTAGAGCCTAGATGAGAAGGACAGAAAGAAAATGGGTGCCACTGGACTAAATACTGTCTGTGTTTGTAGGGGCCTCCAAACACTGTTTCAAAGGCTCTTCACAATCACCTTTTTTTCCATAAGTACCATCCTATTTTGTTTGTGTAGGACATAACGTCCCTGTCATTTCACAGGATCACAGAATTGTCGAGGTTGGAAGGGACCTAGAAAGATCATCTAGTCAAACCCCCCTGCCAGGGCAGGACCACATCACTCAGGAACATGTCCAGTTGGGTTTGGAATGTCTCCAGAGGAGGAGACTCCACAACCTCTCTGGGCAGCCTGTTCCAGTGCTCTGTCACCCTCACAGAGAAAAAGTTTTTCCTTATATTAACATGGAACCTCCGATGCTCCAGCTTGGATCCGTTGCCCCTTGTCCTATCGCTTAATGACAGCGAGAAGAGCCTGGCTCCATCTTCCTGACACTCACCCTTAACATGTTTATAAACGTTGATAAGGTCACCCCTCAGTCTCCTCCAAGCTAAAGAGACCCAGCTCCCTCAGCCTTTCCTCATAAGGGAGATGTTCCACTCCCTTGATCATCTTTGTGGCTCTGCGCTGGTCTCTCTCGAGCAGTTCCCTGTCCTTGAACTGAGGCGCTCTCTTCTTCCCTCCCATGGGATCCATGTAGCAACTCAAATTGTTCTTGGAAAAGTCATGTTAATGAGCTGTGGCATGTGACCTGCCTAGGGTCAATGCCTATGAAAGAGTTGAGAAATACCTAGTATGAGGGGCTTTTGATCTGAATTGACTACTGCAGACAACAGCATGTGGCAGTCAGGTGGCAATGTATGCTGTTCATCATTTTGGGAATGTTGTGCTTTAGAAAAACACATGTGAACTTCATTCAGTTTTAGAAGGGAACATATGTATTTTTTCCCCCAGTATATTCTGGTGTTCATTACAGTGTAAACGTCAATGTTTAATAGTTTCTGCTCATTAAGACACTGTTCATGGTCAAAAGTGTGGCTCATTGTTGGATTTATTGGCACCTGGAACACTTTTTCAGCCCAAAAGTTGTGTAGACAGCGTGGCTTACCCCTATTACACGTAGCACTTTGCAGTTTGGTCTGCAAGGGTAATGGCCTTCCATGTATTACACACTCGTTCTTCCTATACAGGTTTTCCTAGTTTTTTTGTTTTGATGTCAGGATTCTGGATCCCATGCCTCTTCAGTCTCTTATCATTTCAGGACAGTACTCTCAAGGGCTGAGCTTAATCTCTTTGGAAATTTAATTTGGCTTGGTGAGAGCATGGTGGTTTTGCTTTTCCAACTTTGTCACCTGTTCTAAGTTCTTAACCCTTCTGCAAAGAGAAGCTAAATAAGCTGACTCTGACTCAACTACGTATGGAACAGAGCAGTCACGTGTCCCATGTCTGCAGTTAATTCACCATTGTGCAATTATTTAATCTTTGTCTTGGATTTGTTATCTTAGCCCCACGATGGAAACTGTGGCAGGACGGCTTGTTTTGGCTTTCAGCTGTCAACTAACATAGATGTGGTACTTAGGGACACGGTTTAGTGGGTAATGGGAGGGGGGCGGCGGACGATTGGACTAGCTGATCCTTGAGGTCTCTTACACTTACATAGGAGTGTAAATCTCCTATGATTTACACTGGCACAAAATGCCAGGGATTGCTCCTGACCACCTCAAGCTTTCATGCAGTCTTACAGTTCCCCTGCCTTGGAGTTAAAAGGAGAAGGCAGGTTACCCTGTGTATATTATCTCCTCAATGTCTGTGTGTTTGGACTGGGATCCAGGAAGATGGCACAGTGTAACTATGTCAGCTTCTTTCAGGCCAGCCCTGCTTGAGAGAATGCCAGTAATGGAGAAAGTCACCACAAATGGCCCTACTGAGATTGTACAGACCAATGGAGAGACAGAGCCAGCAGTACTGGAAACCAAACCTCCACCCTCTGGATTGCAGCCTGCTAGCCAGGTAATGGAAAGTGATCTAGGATAATTTTCCACTGCCTGTCAGACCACACTCCTAGCCACTGCCAACAGTAAGCTGAGAACATCTCCCTCCCCCTCTCTGCCTCTTTGCTCGTTCTGGCCTGGTGGTGATTGCATCATCTGTCTACTCTGATGGCTCTAGTGTCAAGAACCAGGTGTGTGGAAGAGGTCATTGTGGGGAGTGCAAGAGCAGGGCGGGGTAAAGCCATATTTCCCCCAACTTGTCTCAGTGTGCACGAACTCTGTCCTCCTCTTTGTGGTCCCAAGAGCATAGAAACTAGATCTCTCGTGGGGCATGGAACCATAGCCAAACCAAGAACCTCTCTGACTGGCCAGCAGCTCTCCTGGTCTTCAAACTGAGAGCAACTGGAATACATTACATTTACAAGGGAAAGTAGCAGGAACATGAATATGTAACTACTACATCCACTCTCTCATTAGGCAAATGATTTGTTGGACTTGTTGGGGGGAAGTGATATAACACCTGTAATCCCCACTGCACCTGCAAGCAAGCCAGCCTCTGCTGGTGGGGAGCTCCTTGACCTCCTAGGAGACCTCAACCTAACAGGTGAGCAGGCTGCATCTCTTGAAAGTCTACATTCTCTGTCCTGGGGTGGGATGAGGGCTGGTTAGTTCTTCACTTTCTATCAAGTCCTAGTCTTCATCCATATTATTGGTTGGAGTCAGGGAATGAAGTCACAGGTTAACTCTACATGATCAGCTGGTGAGACTTGAGCATTATCACACTCCAGCCTGGGAATACTGTGAGCCTTTTCAGAGATAATTGGGAGATCTGAGGAATTAATTTCCACTTGAATGCCTGCTAGCTCGAGAGGAGCCAGTCCTTGTTAGTGAAAGCAGAGAAGGGGAGGATGACACCACAGATGATTTGTAGAGCTTCATATAAAGAAATATGATATGCAGCAGTTGATCTTTGGAGTAGCAGTAATTACTCTTCATTTTCTGACAGCTAAGTAGTAATCCTTCAACATTTCTTGTAGGTTCTCCAGTATCTGCCCCTGCGCCCCAGATAGCACAGCCTCCGTTCCTGCTTGATGGACTTTCATCACAGCCTCTCTTCAATGATATTGCTGCAGGTTAGGGACATGTAAATCCTTAGCCTAAGGTGCTGTGGCACCCAACTACAAGAGGAAACAAGGGGTAGTGAAAAAAGGGGGGATTTGGGAGCGACGTGTGGCACAAATGCTGGAGCAGGAGGAGGGGGGTGTGTTTAATCTTCTGAAGAGTTGATGCCTGGGTAAAGTAAATGTTCTTTATGTTGAGAACGATCTCTAGATTTTGTAGGTCTACTGCTTTTTTCTACAGGAATTCCCTCAATTACTGCATACAACAAGAATGGGCTGAAGATCGACTTCACCTTTGAGAGGTCAAACACCAACCCTAGCGTCACTGTAATCACGATACAGGCCTCCAACAGCACAGAGCTGGATATGACAGATTTTGTTTTCCAAGCTGCAGTACCAAAGGTAGAGTCACTTAGGGCAACTACAGTGCCTAGTTGGCTGCAAATGGCTTCCTGATTGTGCTTTCATGTAGATAGAAACTTGCAACATGGTAAACAAGGCTAAGAGCTGTTAATAGGTTCTCTTATTGCTCAATTTGGTCATCTGTCATTTGTTGGATCGCTGGGCAGAGGCCAACGGGATGAGGTTCAATGTGGCAAAGTGACAGGTCCCGCACTTTGGCCACAACAACCCCAGGCAGCGCTACAGGCTGGGGGCGGGGTGGCTGGAAAGCTGTGTAGAGGAAAAGGACCTGGGGGTGTTGGTCAGTGCTTGCCTGAACATGATCCGGCAGTGTGCTCAGGTAGCCAAGGGGGCCAGCAGCATCCTGGCCTGTATCAGGAATAGTGTAGCCAGCAGGAGCAGGAAGGTGATTGTCCCCCTGTACTCAGCCCTGGTGAGGCCGCACCTCGAGTACTGTGTCCAGTTTTGGGCCCCTCACCACAAGAAAGACATCGAAGCCCTGGAGCGTGTCCAGAGAAGGGCAACGAAACTGGTGAAGGGGCTGNGGCCTCTTCTCGCAGATAACCAGTGACAGGACAAGGGGGAACGGCCGCAAGTGGCGCCAGGGCAGGTTCAGGTTGGAGATGAGGAGAAATTTCTCAGAAAGGGTGGTCGGGCATTGGAACGGGTTGCCCAGGGAGGTGGTGGAGTCCCCGTCCCTGCAGGTGTTTAAGGAAAGATTGGATGTGGTACTTGGGGACATGGTTTAGTGGATAATAGGTGGGGGGGGGACGGTTGGACTAGATGATCTTGGAGGTCTTTTACAACCTTTATTATTCTACGATCTGTTTCTAGGCTGAAAGTAAATCTTATAAATGCAAGAGAACACTGGTTTCTGCCAGATGGGACTACTGCTTGGACAAAATCTTGTTTAAAATTGACACTTTCTAGTAAAGTTGCTAAACCATGTGCAGAAAAATGTTGGCTTAAAAAAAAAGTGAGGACACTAATCTTTCCCTTTATTTTTAGTTTCTAAGAAATATACTATGTTCTTTGCAGCTATTAATACATGAAAAAAAAAATCTTCTGAAGTTATTGGCTGCTTATAAAAGTTTAAATGAGTCCCCATATGATAATTAGTGACAGTCTTTAAGCAGTGAATTGTCTCCCCTTGCACTTAGTTGACACACAAAATACTAGACAGAGATTGCCTAGTTTATACTAGAGCAGACCATTTAAGCAAGGTGTGATTGGAATGCTCTTCAAGTTTGGGGAAAATACATTCACTTCTGGGAGTTCCATTTTTAGGAATTAGTAATACTCTAATTTGGATAGGTTTCATACCAGCCGTAGGAATGAATTGGGGAAAGAACAGGCCTCCTGAAGTTACAAGCATGCTGAGCAGTCTTGACTGTTTCTCTGCATGTGACACTTGAAACAACACATCAGTGCTGATCTTGATACACTACAGTAAGTGCCCCCCTCACCCCCCGCCCCGCCTTAGTATTTGTGCTACCTGGATCTTTCTTGTGTAGAAAGCTAGTAGGCCAGTGAATATTTTGTCCTTTACAGACTGGGAATTGGACTGATTATTGGACTTTATTGTGGCTGTACATATCTTGTCAGAGCCAGGAACTGAACTCTTAGCTTTCCTTGCCTTCTCTCAGTGCAAATAAATCACTTCACGTTCTTACTTAAGCATCAAATTGTTTTCTCTTTGCCCTTTCTTCAGACATTCCAACTGCAGCTCCTGTCTCCCAGCAGCAGTGTCATACCTGCATTTAACTCGGGGACCATCACACAGGTCATTAAAGTCCTGAATCCACAAAAGGTGAGTGATTCTGAGACCAATTATTAAAGATATTGTCTTGGAATAGTGCATTTAGTGGTGGTCAGTCAGGGATGCATCTCTGACGAGATGGGGAGTGATGGTAGCGAATGATGTGTTTTTAATGGCAGTCATTTTGGTTAGATTTAGGAAAAAGTTATGAAAAAGACAGGAGGTCCTGGGCACAGGTTTCTACTTCAGTTTGGTTATACTGCTAAAACAGATTCACAGGTTTGCTATCTTCTTGAATTCATGAATGTCTTTTGCATCAGAATTGTTGTTAAACAAGTTTTTAGATTGCTTTTCTAGAGGAACTCAACCTGGTGTTTGTGTTGTAAAGGTGGTATCTGAAAGGCAAGCATCTTGCCATATGACATATTTAACATTTGTTCTTGCTCTGTGCAGCGGTGTTGCTTGAAATGTTTGTTGCACAAAAAATAAGTTGATCCATAATCTTAACAAAATTGTCTGTTTTCTCAAGTGGTGTCATTTGTTTTTAATGCAATGAGTGTAGTTTAAACAGTTGATGGAAATAAAGCTTAGGTGGGATTTAATCATCATTCCATTTGGTTTACGGCCTTCAGAGACAGGCTTGAAGACTGGGATACAACGGCCTTGAAGGGAGGAAGGGGTGTGGCCCACGTGTCCTCCTTAAGAGGCTTTGCGAGTATTCAGATGACATCAGGAGGAGATACAAAATCGAGATCACATATTTCTTCCTCTGTGGGACACTCTCAAGATCTTAAACATCTTTAGTAACTTAAAACATCTTAAGTTTTTCATAGGTTAACACTTATATACTGTTCCAGATGTTGAGTGTTGCTGCTAGACTCATGTGCAAATTAGAAAAATTCCCAAATCTCAGCCTAAGGTTGCACTGAAATGCCTGTCCTCTAGTGCATAGTTTTTGTGGTTTCCATGCATCTCCCCTTACTCCATGCAGTGTGCTCCCCTCTGCCTCTATTAAGGCACAAGACTACTTACTCTCTTGGTCTTGTATCCGATACGAATTTCTCTGTGGTGCTGTAGAGCACCTTTCAAAGATCACCTTGAAAGTTATTTTCTGAACTTGGGAGGGCTTAAGAGTTTTCCTGTAAGGCACCAGAAGTGGCAATATATCCACCTCAGGTGGCCCCCCCAAGGTGAAATACACCTAGATAGTGGGATGCTTTCTTGTTGGAACACTAGAATGCCTATGAACACTTCAGAATACAGAGGATAGTATTTTACTACACTCTTCTCCTGCCTGTTGTTTTCAAACTCTTCCACCTCAGGCATCTTACCGTACTTTAGATTGCTACTGCCTGTAAGTACAGTTTTGCCAGAGCCCTGTCCATGAGATAGTGTCGTTACCTTTGAATACTCTGAGGGAGACAACTTTGGAACAGCTTTGCTATTTAGGAGGTAGCTGTTTGTCAGTGTTGTAAAAAGTCTGTTCATCTGGACATGGACTGTCATTATGCTGGATTGAAACTGATAGCTAAATTGCCCAAAACAACACCAAATATAACAAAAAAAAGAAAGACACCGGTTATGTTGATCTATTGATAAAGCATAGCTGCTTTATCCTGAGGCTGGTTGGAGCAGTCACTGTCCTCCTTTCCTCCCTCCACTATCCCTTTTGCATATTTCCCTGTAGATAGGGAGAAAAGAGCCAGAAATAGCCAAGTTTTTGCTTTTCCTTTTAGGATTTTTGGGAAACAAGTTCGGGGGTTTTTTTGAGAGTAAGGAGAATAGGGAACCTTGCTGGAGCATGCTGTGCTCTAGCTATTATTAAGGGCCACCTAGTATCTGGATGACAGCCACATGACAGACTGTAAAACAGCTTCAGAGCTATTCCATCATTTACTCACAGCAGGAGGAAACGTTCTTAGAGACTCTGTTTCTAGTCTTTCTGAGGCTATTTCCTTCACAGTGCTACTGAGCTATGCCGTACTTGAAATTTCAAGATTGCTGCTTTGAGTGAACAACTAGTATGGGAAATGACACCTCTCCCTGTGAGCCTCAGAGCAGAGCAGCAGTGTCCAGATCTGCCCCCTGCCTTCTTCCACTGTTAACTGGGATTTTAAGGCAGTTATTTTTGTGTTTAAGGACTTCAGCACTTGTGAGAGCAGGGCCAGTGCAGAGAGATGTGGGTAGAAAGTGTGCTATAGCTTTTCTGAGAGCGTGTACCAGTCTGAGAACTACAGTGACCAATGAATGGCTTACCAGATTAAGCATTTATCTCCAGTGCACATCCTTGCGGCAAGTTCTTGTGGTGAGGAGAGGTCCATGTTTTGTATGCATGGGGTAAGGGAGGGGAGCTGGATGTGGGGGTATTCACTGACCTTTAATGAAGACCTGAATTTGTTTTGTGTTTGTTGTTTTGTGTGTTTTCCCTTCTTCTCTTGTAGCAACAACTACGTATGCGGATCAAGTTGACATATAATCACAAGGGCTCAGCAATGCAGGATCTAGCAGAGGTCAACAACTTCCCCGCTCAGTCTTGGCAGTGAGGCTCTGCACCATTCTTATTCTCACCCCACCCAATCAAAAGAACTCTGGGAAGAAGGTTGTGATCCTTGGCAATCCCCCAAACTGCACCATGGGCATGGGGAACAGATGAGACCTGCTGATGAGGAGGAATTTTCCTGAAGTGATTGCTGACTTCGAAGCATATCTGTTAAGACTAATCTCCTCTCCTCTGCTGATGAGGCTGGCGGCTTGTGGAGGCTACTGTGCACTCCCTCACACATGCATTCACAGCCAGAAGCAACATTCCCTTCTCCCCTCCCCCCCCACTCCCCCACAAAGAACCACAGCCTGGTTGGAAGAGAAGTCTGGAATTTCTAGCAGGGAAACTTTCTTCTCTCTGCAGCAAGTGAACAGCTGCCCCTTCTTTCTGCTGTCTTTTTTCCCTGGGTGGGCAAGGCGTGTTGTCATTCATTACAAGCTGGATTCCTTCAGGCACTTTGATCTGGGGCTCAGTTTGGGGACTTGGGGAATGTCAGGCTGCCCTGCCTCTTTCTTCTTGTATCCCGTATGTCTGAAGGGGCTGGAGGCTTCTTATGGCCTATTCAGTGCATTATTGTGTATGCCCACCTCTTAGTTACGTGATACATACCAAGGGCACGTTACGCCTTGGGAGTTCATCTGCAAACCGGGGACAGTGCAGGAAAAGAGGTGCTGGTGAGAGTTGATAAAATTGCTTTGGTGCTGTACTTGGAAATGAAGACCTTACACTTGAATTTTCTTTCTTTCCATCAATAGCTACAGCCATGCAGATTCACAGGCGGTCTTCTGTACTTTCCCTAGAAAGTATGGTGATGTATGAGAAATATAGAGATCCAAGGAGCAGCTGGTTTTCTACCACAGACGGTTTCCAAGCCTTTTAACCCATTAGTTGTGGTTTATGGGTAGAAAAGACATCCTTGATTTTGTAGATCACTCTTTGAGGGCTCTGTTCCTGCTGGGAGACTCATCACAGACTATGCTGCAAAGTTGCTCTTCCCAGTTATTCCAGACCTTCTCCCCAGTTTAATTTCCAGAGCCTGTTGTAGACCCCCTGGATTCCATTTGAGTTACTTCTGACTGGGATATTTGTGTTGTATCTGTAATATTGGCACTGAAATAAAAGACCATGCAGTTTCAAGAGACCTTTTACCATTTTGTTACTTAGTTGATCCTTGTAGTTTGCTCCTTGCTCCCCTTTCAGAGAAATGTGCTAGTTCAGGTTCGGACTGAAAGTAACTAAACTGTTCTTTGAATGGAAGCCAGTTGTTTTGAGTACTTGGATCCAAAGATGTGAGGTCCAGTACTCTTCTAAGCTTACAGAAAGCTGTGTTCAGTTATGCTTCCTCAGGTGAACTGTTGTCAAGGTAGTAGAGTTCTGTGAATTCTTGTGGAGGCGATGTATAGGACATGAAGCACAGTGTGACAAAACTATTCAGATGTTCGGCCCTCTTTGGGGAGGATAAGGGGAGGATATACCTTAGATCTTTACTCATGAGCGTGCTGGTAAGCTGAAGGTACTCCAGCTTCCAGCTCAGTGCTTTCTCAGAAGAAACAGATGGGACATTTGCTTTTTTTCTGTTGTAGGGATTTCCAGATAGTGATCATTCAGTGCTCTGGCAAGCTTAGACACAGCTTTTTGTGTCTGCAAAGGTGCTAACACTAGGCTCCGGTCCTTGCCAAAAACACTGCAAAAGTGGTGCATGGTGTACTGAGGGAAAATTGAAGACCTATTCTGCCCTTGAATCGTAAGCAGGCGGCCACTAAAGGCTGCTGTCTGCTTTGGTTTTAACTGCATTAAGTAATAAAATGTAGCACTGACTGTCACTGACTTAAGTGCTGGTCTGTGTAGTGGAGTAAGTTTAGCTTCTCTTGGAGGGTATTTTTGCTGCCTTACTGATTAAACAGGTTTGGGCCTTTGGATTAGCAAAGAGCTTTATTCTACTGAAACTGGCATCAGCATGGGGTTATAAAATCTAGACATGTGATGTATGATTTCCTTAAAAGTAATTCTGGATTGTGGCAGGGTCATGCCTTGGCTATCAGTGGTGAGGCAGATACTGTGCTTCAGCTGGAAGCATCATGAAGCAGGAAGTCTTGCAGAAAATGGCTGAATCGAAGTCCATTTGTAGATGCCGAGCACTTACCTTTGTTGCTTTCGCTGCAGGTATGACTATTCATCACCCCACCAGCCTAGACTCCATAGTGTTGAAGGCTGAGGCTGTTAGATTTAGACTCCAGTGAGCTCTGAGGGTGTCCCAGATATGAGGCTAATGTAAAGTCTTTGCAGTAGTTCCCACACGCCCCATACACAGATCTCCCATTCTCCTCACAGAACTGTACGTGGTCGCTTGTACTGAAAGCTGGCGTACCTCAGTCTGCATTTGTTTTTGCTGAGAAAGAGCACTGGTGCAAGAGACTAGCTGGGGAGAAAGAAGTAAATGGTCTCTCACCTGGCCAGTTTGTTGCAGCATGGTTGGGAACAGTTTATCTCGTCCCTCTTGTCCCCTAGGGCAGCTGGGTTTTGTTGTTGGTCTCTGTCTGGTAAGCTTGTAGGGTAAATTCCTAATGTGTTCTGGCTCCTTCAGCCACCCTTGCACACTGTTTGTGTTTTGGGAGATAGGCACTTTGTCACACATTTCTGAGTCGAGCTGAAGGAGGTGGTGCATGCACCTGAAATGCATTTTTCTTGAAGTCCATCCCTTGGCTATGAAGTACTCCTTTGTAGCAGCCAAACGTTCCTGTTATCCTTGGAGCTCTTTCCCTTTCCCTTACTAAGGGACAGGGTACCACCATTACGCCAGAAGGAAGGCCAGGTTTCACATGTTCCCGTATCTGCAATACTAGACACCGTTGCTTGCTCCTTGACCCCTAAGTACATCTCTTAAGCTCTGTGCTACTGCTTTGTTTTCCAGCTGGAGGGTACTCGCATGTCCACATCTGAGGCACTCAGGATAGGGTGAGTCTTTTCTTCCACTAGTTGAATGCAAGAATTCTTACAGGTCTGGTCAGCATTTTCCTTGCTTCCACGTAAGGGGAGTGTAAAGGGAGGAAGATACAGACTGCATGGTTAATCTTACTAGTATCTGCATTGGAAGCTGTGGAGCTGGGAGAGATTGAATGTCTATTTTTTCAAGTGAATGTATTTTGAGTCAAAAAATGACAGACTAGTGGCTGTGATGGGCCTGAAGGGGGAGAAGACATGGGAAGGTCCTAAGATTTGACTTTGTCCAGGTTTTGATGGGATAAAATATGGCCTTGAACAACCTTTTGAAGCAATAGCAGTGAGGGGACTGCCACCTATACAGTACCTTGGATATATAACTCAAAAGATGCTGAAACAGCTGGGAAAGGTGACTTAGTGCCTTCCCCATGGCCGGTACTAGCTGCCAGATGGAGCAGCAAAGATGGCTTTTTTTTAGATCTGCTGGTGCGCTTTCTATGTGTTCATTTTCTACTTGGGGGCTGCGAGGGAAGGAGCTACTGAACTGCTTCCCTCTGAACTTTCACTGTATCCCTGTATATTCCTTTTTCTTTCCTGACATTGTAATTTACATTTTACATAGAGTCCCATCCCACCTCTTTGACAGTATAGTTTAAAAAAAAACACCACAAAACCAACAAAAAAAACCCCAACAAAAGAAAACCCCACCAAAAAAAACCTCCAAACCCAAAAAAAAACCCCAACAAACCCAACCAAATTTAAAGTAAAAACATGCCATTTGAGCAGGGAGCCTCGTGGCATTTGAACTTCTGCAGACCTATTTTTGAGATGTGAAAAATTTAAATAAATGCTGAGTCTTAGGTGAGTGAGGAGCATAACGGATGTAAACATTTACATGGGATGCATTAGACTTCTGCTGTGTGTATTGTCTTTTGGTTGAAACAAATTATGAAGTGACTAATAAAATGAGTCAATATTCAATGATTTAAAACTGTGCCTTGTTGCTTTTTGCAAGTACAGCGGGATAGGACTTACTGATTCTTGATGTTTGGCCATGACAAGGTCAGATGATGTGAAATAATAAGGGTAGCATTTGAAGAACTTTCCAGGAAATTTTGGAGAGCAAAATGAGTAGACAACTACAAAAACCTTAAACAGTTTGTGTGAAATATCACCTTGAAAGAGAGCTTGTCAGCGGCTGGCAGCAACGCTTGTCCAGGGTAGAAGGCTGTGCGGAGATCCAGACACAAGGAATTCCGCCCTGCTGTTTGCAGCCTGCCCTTGGAGTTCGTTCTGATTCCCTGGCCGATGAAGCAGCTCCCTTTCATGCTCCACGAGCCTCTGGAACAAGGATTGCTGTGATCTTACTGTCCGTTAAAGCAACGCATGTGCCTGCTGTGAGGTTCTTCCTCGCGTTTTCTAATTGCGGTAACATGTTATTAGGTAACTTTGCACGTCTTGTCCAACACAAGCTGCACTTCTCTCCTCTGTGCCGCCCCGCGTCCTTCCTTTATGGACATTCTCTCGAGGTGAAGTAGTTACAGAACTACAAGCTTGTAGCTAGAAATGCATCGTAACGGTGCCTTTCTGTAGCGGAAACCCAAGGAAAATTTAGTTTGTGTTTGAAGCCATCTCGGCTAGATGTATGGCCTGGCAGGGTGAAGGGCTAGGCGGCCTTTCCGGAGCCTGCCGTGCTGTAGGCCAAGCGCTGGTGACGCGGGTTGTCTGTCAGTGCCTCCGTTTTAAATAGAGGCCTCCGGATACGGGAGCGCTTGGAGATGGCGTCAGAAACCGCCCGTTCCCGGGGCAGCAAGCGGTCAGTCGCCCCGGGCCCGGGGAGCTGCGCCTGGGCGTTCCTGAGCCCGGGGGCGCGGCGCGGGCAGTGCCGGGCGGTTGCGTGGCGGAACGGCCGGGCCGGGAGAGCGGCAGGAGCGTTCCGAGGAAACGTGGCAGAACCGAGAGCGCTCGGTGGCGGCCGGACCGGCGGCCGGGACTGGGGGGGCGGGCCCGCACGTGGCTCTGGCGCACCGGGCGGTGCCGTAGTACGTAG
>VWZZ01005064.1:49322-81594 GCA_013399095.1 Psophia crepitans | reverse complement strand
GATTCTATTCTATTATTCTATTACCTTTAACGATTTGTGCATGTGATTTTTTCTTTCCCACCCCAGTGTATATATACTTCCACTTTGAATTTCTGTGTGCCTTTTTCCCTGCCCTTAGTTTACAGATTATTCTGGAGAAGAGGCTGTGTCTAGTGCGTAGACCAGAAGCCACAGTGCGAAGATACTAGTTCTAATGCTGTTTTAGCATGTTTCAGGCCACTTGCACGCCAACGATAGGTTGATGGGCTTTTTTGGTGCCAGGTGGTACTTTGAGCCTGATTCCTCTGAGAACATGGGCACTTCAGGTGGCATTCACTGAAGTACTCATCTTTTAAAAAAAGAGCTGAAAATCAAGGTGTCTTGCTTGCAAAATGTGGTATCAGTGAAAGCTCAATATTTTGATTATTATTTTTTTGTCCTTGATACGGTTTTACAAGTGTAAGCTGGATTTTATAGTGACTGGAAGTTTTGTGCTTAAGGCCATATAAGGGCAATGTGTTATTTAAAATGCCGTGCAATTTATAAAAAGCATTCTTCAGTGTATTTCAGAGGAACTTTCCAGAGAAAGGTCTGAGGGTTTTAGCATCAGGCCCATTGTAAATGCTAGTCTGAAATCTTCAGTCGATGAATCATGGCAGTATCGTTCCTAATTTATTGCTACTGATATACACACTCCATTCATTTTTCCGTATTAAATTCCCTGTGTTGTGTACAACAATATCCTGCTGTTGCACTGGTGCTTATTTTGTCTAATTTGAAAACGCCGCCAATAAATTGTGCCCATATTTAGCAAGCATTGTTTTGGAAATATTTAGCTTTGTTACCAGAGAAACTTCTGTCAAGTAGATATCAAGATGGTAATCTCTCATATACAAAATGGTGTTTATTAGTTATTCTGAAAAAGTCATATGTATTTGGCTACTAAATTTGCGTTAGTTATTTAAGACATAAGTCATTGCCAATTAGAAGTCTGTGGGCATGGTAAAATTGTTCGTGCAGGGTGCAAGGAGGAAGATACCGTTCCAGGAGTACAGTCTGTTGCCGTGCTACTGTGAAAGCCACCAAAGGAGATCATGGATTTAATTACTGTGTTTATTGCTGCTATGTTGTATTTCCCTAGCTTCTTGATTTTCATTCTGTGGAGAACCTAAAACGTAATTGCTCTTTGTATCTTAAGTAACTGTAGCTGTCCTAAAAGCACTGGGACCTTAGCATGTCATTGGTCCCACTCTTCCACCGAAACAGTTCAAGTTGGACAGGCATCTATTTAACCTGGTATGAAAGTACGCGTATTCAGCAATTTCCTAGAAGTGCCCTTCATGTTGGGCAGGGAGGGGTGTGTGAGGGATTTGTTATTTCTTTGCAAACGCCTTTGCAATATTCTTCTGCTGAAAATGAGACAGTTATCCTCTCTTGGTGGACATGACATGCTCACGAGGTGTTACCATGTTCTCCCTCACTTTTTCTCTAGACTAGGTAAATCTAATTCTAACCTTTTCGATCAATATTTCTAGAACTCTTACAACTCTTCATGCTATCTACTGAACTCTTTTCAGTTTGCCTAGACCTTTTTTTAAGAATTCAGTTCAAAGCTGCATAGTTACCATTGTCTACAATAAAACTACATCGCTCAGCTAGAGTTTTCTTCACGTTGCTTTCCCAATTTGTGAAGATCATGTTGAGAGGAGCATTCTAGACCTGGGGCATTCTAGTCCTCCCCATTTTCTAGTCTTCCACTGGATTTTTCGTCTAGTGATTTAGTTCTTCTTTCCCAGTGTGTGAAGATCATCTACATCTGAGGTGTTCTAGATCTGGGGTGTGCTCCAAAAACATTTGTAATCGAGATTAGAAATGTCCCTGGGTTGTTCTCAGTAGCCGTTCTGTAGTCCAAGCCAATGATAATGGTATGGAATGAAATTGGAAGAGAAGCTCCATTGCAGATCCCTGCAAAAAATCTATCGGACAGCCATTGATAACACACTCCTGATAAATTTCAAGGATTTTTTCAGTCAGTTGTGCGCTGCTCCTCACAAACTGATTACTTAATAGGTTGCTCCAGTATTTTTCCATGCTTCAAATTTAGGCTCACATCAGCTGTTTCATGAGCCACATGTGACTTGCAATCTGTTGGCTATTGGTTAGCCTTCTCTGCCTCACTACGTCCGCTCCCGTGCCTTTAGCAATCCATATGAATCCCTGTAGTTCAGATACTAGTAATTACTTTTCTATATTTTTAATTAACTTTATCAGAAGCCGTTTATACCTCCATATCACTGTCTTGCTAATGTGAAGCTTCATCAGGAGAAAGATTAATAAAGCATATTGCAGAGAAATTATGCCTTCCTTTCTCACATGCATTAGCCATTTTTATGCATGATACTGAGCTTCACACTTTTACTACAGAGCCATCTTGCAGGAGGGATAGGAATCAAACAAATCTTTATCTGGATCTAGTTTAAAGTCAGACGGACATTGACTGGTTACAGTGCCATTATGTGAGCTGCCTCAGTGGTGTAAAATTTGGTCTTGCTACTACTGCTGAGCTAATTATAAAAGAAATTATGAGTAATGTGGTCAGGAATACTGATTATTTCACCATAAAAGATAACTTTTTGCAATGTTGGAAGAAATCAAATGAGATCATGTTTAGGATGTGTACAAAGGAGAAATTTTACTGAAGAGTTGGAAAAAAATTACAGAAAAACTGTAGATTCAGGGTCTGAAAATATATAACCACAAAAATAATTTTAAATTAGCATTCATTTTTATAAGCTTGCTTATGTGATTATAGTTATGTACTTAGGTACATTCCTAAAAAAACCCCAAAAACTTAGAGTATCTTGCTTTCTGATTGATTTCTTTTTTTTTTTTTGACACACTGCAAGCAATCTGAGGCTAATAAGTAGCCAAATTTTTCTTCTGATTACGATAGTTTTGGTAATATGTTTATAGATAGGTAATATGTTTATAGATAGATCGTGGAAAATATTAAATTGCTAGACTCTTGTTCCAAATGAAATGTTACCAACTGGAAAGCAATTAATGAGTTGTTTTATTGTAACTATTAACATGGAGTTTTCAGTGATCTCTCTCTTAACATAAAAAGCTACCCTGTTTTAATGCCCTGCATATGAACAAAGATGTAAGATTGCACTATAAACTCAGCAGGCTCTTTCATCGTTGGGTTTTCATTTAAAATATCAAAGGGTCACTTGGAATTCAAACTTCCATTTAGTTTTTAATTGTACTGGAGAATGAGTGAAAATATTTTTTGCTCTGATTTCAGCTTAATTATAACAATTCTTGAGTAAAGAGCATTAGGTCATCATGTAGTGTTCCTTCCCAAGTTCAGTACCATCACTGTCAAATTGCCCAAGATGGGGTTTCCAAAAATATTTATTGTTGAGCTACTAATGCTGCTGTTGAATTCACTCAAATTTTTATAGTTTATGATAGTGTTTTTGAAACACACATTTAATATGACCTTTTCTCCTGCTTCCGATTAATTTAGTTTTTTATGCTATTTCTTGAACTCTGCTAATAGGTTATATCTAAGGGACTTCCAGATTCTAATGTACTTAACCTAAGAGGACCCCTTGCATGTAGGGGTGTTATTTTATAGATGAATGACTAAGGCACAAAGAAACTCGCCCAAGGTCATGAAGTCTGCAGTGCTACGGAAAATTACTAGCTAGTCCCCTGACTATTAGATTATCTTTCTCCTTTGCTGCTACTTGTTAATCAGTTCAAAATGCTTATGCGTATGGTGTCCATATGTTCTCCCTCTGTCCTTGAAACTGTTCCCTTACTCCATAAAATTATGTTTCTTGAGTGAACACTCTTTCTTTGTTCCTCTTTTAGCAAGTCATTTTTATTACCACCTCACCACCTGCTCTGACACTTGCCGTACGGCAGCACCCAAGGAGGACACTTTGATCCAGCTGTCCTCTAACCCGAAACAGGTTAATTTTTATTTTTTTTTCCCTCCTTATTCTCTTTCTCCCTGCCTTGGCTACACTGGTAAAATTCTTTGACAACTTTCAGAGTTTTGATTCTTACTTCTCTCAGATTGTTTGTCCCTTGTGTGTTCCACAGAACTTCTCTGTCTTGATGTATGTGTTGTATTTCAGTGTCATTTGACGCTCAGTCTCTGCTGGAGGTTTGTTTGAACTGAACTTGGCTTCAACAGGGAGGCCTTGGGTTTTTCTGCCTCTCCAACTGCTAGCTGATGTATCTGATTGGTCAGCATTCAAGTATGGATAAAAATTTTAATTTGAAAAGCAAGTGTAATGTGAGGAAATGGAAAGGCGAAAGCATTTGTGTGCATCTTAAACCTAGCGCAGGCACCACTCGAGCTGTACAAGTGTTCCTAGCGGCTGAAAATCATGCTGGCGGGCTTTATGGAGCTCATCATAAAGTCACATTTGCTAGTCTTCTGCAAAATATTCTTATTAAAATCAGGCTGTGTGAAATAGGAAACCTATCCTAAAGGAATCTCCTGGAGATGCAGAGAGGTATCAAGACATTAGTAGAGAAGAACGGATACTACTTTTTAAAACTCCTGGCTCTAAACCTGAGCTTTACTTCTCAAAAAGAGACAAATTAAAAGAAAAAAACCAAAAAAACCAAACCAACCACAAATTATAAGAGGTCTAGTAAACAATACATGAATCTATCCTGAATTTCAAGTGCCTGAGAAGTACCAAACAGAAAGAAAATTGAGACCAACACCACCTGAGCTGTCTTTTTTTTTTTTTTTTTCCCCCTGTCCAGAGGGTATCAGGAAAGAAACCCTTTATTTTGTTGAGATAGAAAGGGTGGATTCAGTTCTTGGTTTTGGAAAGTCAGGGCTGGTTTTGGCTATTCTTGATTTCCTTTGAAGAGTCCTTTGAGAAGCACTATCTACTCTGTAATTTCAGTTTCCAGATTATCTCATTACTAGATTTAAATATCTGTTTAATTTGTAGACTATTTTAATGCTTTTAGCCTACAAATCTCTTTTTTCCTACCAAGTGGCAAAAATTAAGGTGGGATTTAAATTGATAAGTATTTTCTTTGAATTTCCCAAACTTGCAACACAGAATAATCACAAAATCACAGATTGGTAGAGGTTGGAATGGACCTCTAGAGCGAGGCCAACCCCCCTGACAAAGCAGGTGCCCTACACTAGGCTGCACAGGTAGGCATCCAGACGAGTCTTGAACATCTCCAAAGAAAGAGGCTCCACAACCTCTCTGGGCAGCCTGTTCCAGTGCTCTATCACCCTCAAAGTGAAGAAGTTCTTTCTCATGTTTGAGTTGAACTTCCTGTATTCTAGTTTTTGGCCATTGCCCCTTGTTCTCTCACTACCCACCACCAAAAAGGGTTTGGCCTCACCCAGTTGCCTCCCACAGTTAAGATACGTATAAACACTGATCAGATCCCCTCTCAGCCTTCTCTTCTCCAGGCTGAAGAGACCCAAGTCCCTCAGCCTCTCCTCATAGGAAGATGCTCCAGGCCTTTTATCATCTTTGCCCTTCGCTGGACTCTTTTCAGGAGGTCCCTGTCTTTCTTGAGCTGGGGAGCGCAGAACAGGACACAGTACTCCAGATGGGGTCTCACCAGGGCAGAGTAGAGGGGGAAGATCACCTTCCTTGACCTGCTGGCCACTTTTTTTTTAATGCATTACAGGATGCCATTGGCCTTCTTGGCCACAAGGACACACTGCTGGCTCATGGTCAACCTGTTATCCACCAGGACCCCTAGGTGGGGGTTAGACAGCACTTATAAATATTATAAGTGCTGTTTAAGAAGATACAGTTTTGAATGGAGTCATAGCTGGGCCTTTAATGGATGGGTGTGTTTTCTGTTCTTTCATTTTTCTCATTTACTTTCTTCTTATTTAAGCTTTGGAAGCTAAACTTTCTACTTTTATTCTGGTATAAATCAAGAGACGCTCTTAAAATGTAACCTATTAATTTAATTTTTCCTTGCAGCAAACTGTAGAATCTCAACCAAACTCAGATTTGTTCTCCTGAGAAGTTTACCTGGCTAAAAATACCCTGCTTGAGTGTTATTTTTAGAAACATCTATATTTGAAGTATATAAATGGTCAGATTTTATGTGTATTATTAGACATGAACTGTTGGTACATTTTGTAACAGGAAGCTGCTGGTTTTCCATTCACCGAGAACTGGAATTCAGTCAAAAACTTGGCACTTACTTGATGCCTCTAATTTTATCTGTAAAATTGTTCTTTCTGAAATAGTTTGTGGAAACATTCTCAGTTTCTTCACTTCTGCAAAGCATAGGCATGGAGATAACTGCTAAAACTTAAAACAAATAAACCATTTATTAAAATAAATAATTGAGAAAACAGGTCACTTCTTATTTTAACACAGACTGAGATCTGAAGATTTACTCTGATTCCACCTTTTTTTTTTCCTCTTGAAAGTATTTTTAGGTGTGTTATCCTTGGATTATTTCTCATTTTACTTTGGGGTTATTTTAGAATTGGAAGCAATGTGTGGGAAAACAATACACGAAAGGAAAATATATCTAACTTCTGGATTTCAAAATATGCTTTTACCAGGACTTTTGCCCCTATGCCTGTTTAGTTTTGGACTGTAATATTATATTTTGATAATGTCTTGTTTCCTCCCATGGCCTCTTCTTAAATTTTACCCTGTGTCCATCCCTTGTCTTCAGTGTTTCCTTAAGTCCTCTCCCTCTTCTCAGTTTCTGTGGGTTTTTTCTCCCTTTCATGTTGTCGACGTACCTCGTGTGCTGACATTTTATGGTGGACATGGATACCGAGACTTTGTTACGCTTGTATATCTTGAAACTAATATTTAGAAGCCGATTCCTTTTTCTTTAGCCATGTTCACTTGACCCATGTCCACTGTTAGAAACTACAGGTAACTTAAGTACTGATAAGCTGAATACTGGTTTTGTACAAGTACTTTTAAAAGACTGTAACCTCTGTCTTTCCACATCATATCTGTTTTGGCTGTTTCTCAGATTATGACATTAATTACCAGGAAGTAATTTCTAATCAACTTGCACAAGGGGGCTAGCAAATTTGCTTCCTCTGGCAGACAGACAACTATCAGGCATCCTATTGTAAGACCAAGCAGATACAAGATTCGTGTCATGTCTTTTGGAGTCAGAAATCCTCCTCAGCCAATGTAGTGTGATGCAAAGTTCTATTTTCTTAGAGAAATGTAATGTGGAACGGGTAGCTGTATGTGTGGCCTGGAACAGGTGTAGAGGACACATCTGCATCCACAAAGATCAGTGTGCAACTTTGAATATAGCTGGTAGAAAGAATAATTAATGGATTGGTCTGGTAGAACAAATTTGATTCCTTTATAAATGATTCTTCATTTCAAAGAGTCTTACGGATATTTAAATCTTCAAAACTAATTGAAAAAATGTCACGTGTGTTTCAAGATCAAATGCGCAGTTGGCCATTAGAAACGGGTTTCTCTTTTCTTGCTCACTAACCAAGGGTCAGTCTGCTTCTCAGGACAGCCGTACGTCTTCCAGACTTGTCTGTGGCTTAACTGGGACGGATTATTTTGGACAGGAGTATTTTCGGCATTGCCACATCTTACTCCTCCGAGATGGGCTGTGGAGCACACAGGGGTCTGACCCTCCAGGGTAACGTGCCCAACGCGTGTGGCCAAGGAAAGCTGGCAAACTGGTCCCTGTCCTCTAGCGACGAGCTGGAAACGGGAGGCAGCAGCGTCCTATTTATCCCTACACAACCTCGCCAGGGGAATTCTAATGAATTTGCTTTAATTTACAAAACAAAACCACTTTCTGCTTTTGAAGAGGGAAGTGCAGTGGTTGCCTAGGATCCCGTTTCCAAGCAGTCGGATACAAACTTCCCTCGCTTGCAGCAACGGAGAGTTTCCCTGCGGTTGCCTGTAAGAGGTAGCCTTTTGGCCTTTTACCTGGTAGGGTTTGGCACACGTAAAGTGATTTGTTTTATGGGATTTAATACTTTGACTCCAAACCGGTGAAGGAAAATCTAGTTGTGATAAGAAGCAGAAATATTTGGAAGAGGATCTGTTTGTAAATTACAATGTCATGCACTTAAGATGGAATGATGGAAGCATCTTCTGCAAGCGAGGCTTAGCTGGGATTTTCTCGTTTCCCTATGGTCACTTCTCACTGTGGTGCCAGGCAGTGGGAAACACTGTGAATACTGGCACAAATGTGGAGGTGCAGCACCTTTCTGTGAGATGTTTGCCTTTGGGATCCACTGGCCGAGCTGTAGTAGGTGCCTGAGGCAGAGGGAAGCACAGAAACACCCCAGCTCAGTGGGAACCCCAGGCCATGAAGGGGAGCCAGGTCTCTGCCTGCTGTGTCCTGTCCCCCAAGCCTCGGATGTTCGGGGTCGGCAAGGGTCCTGCGGTGGCCTTTCAGCTGCCTCTGCCACAGGTTGCTTTTGGGATCCTGGAGAAAAGGTGTTTCTCCTCTTGGGTGTATTTTGGCTTAAAGGTACTATGATGGTGAGACCTGAGAGACCAGCCCTGCTGAGGTGACTTGAGTTGTGCATACACAGTATTGGGTACTGGGATGTAATGCCCCTCGGTCGTACCCACCAGTGGTTTGGCTTATCAAGTCAGATAGCAAGGCAGATGTATCTGATTTTTAACACAAGAATCAATCCCAGCTTCTTCGCCTTGTTGAGCCGGTTACTTGCTGCACTAGGCGCTTGGGAAAAAGGAGAAAGGAAAAAGAGGCATATGAAAGAACCTGAAATCAAAAAGCCAGTCTACAAAGCTCCTACACTACTCAACAGCAGATCCTTCACTCTCCTATACACAGTTTCAGATTTGTGCTGAAACTTAATCTCTTGGCCACAACAACATGAACTAGACAAGATTTAGTCCTCTTTATTGCCTCCTGAGCACTCTCAAATACAGCAGAAAATGGGGTTTGCGTTGAACAAGCACAAGTTCTTATCTATTATCTTCATAGCCTGAGAAAGGTTCATTGGTGTGAGACGTTATGGTGGGCACTGATGCCACCCTTGGCTCCCAATAGGCTGCTGTGTCAGCACTTGTGAGCCGATGGCCCGTCAGATCCACTCAGTGTATATTATGCAGCATTAAGCAAAGAGAGATGTGAAAGTTCAGTGTTCTACTGGCAAATCATTTAATTTTAGAGATTTTTTTTCAGTGCTTCTTAGCAACTTATATAGGTGGATTTTCAACAAAGAAAAGCCTCGGGCTTTCCATGCACGTGTGCACGTTTCGGTCTTGTGAACAATACCTGTGGTGGAAGGAATCTCTTGTAAACCATCTTGTGAATAGCTGCGGCATCACTCAGTGCTGTTACCCTCCCTCCTCCTTTCTTCTCTGACAGCAGCTGAAATGGCAGGGCTTGGTTTGGCCAGTACTTTGCATCATTTATAGCAATGCTGTTAAATGCTGGGCTGAAATGGATGGTAGCTCGGCTAATTTGCATGATTTAAAATGCCAGCTCGGTTTAATGTAGAGCAGCTGGTATATACTTAACTCCTTCAGGAGAAAACTTAATACCAGCAGATCGCATTATCCAAGGCTACACTGCAATCTATTTATTTATTTATTTATTCCGCCTCTTCACTGCTTCCCAGCACATTTGTAGAGATCATTTATACATCGCTGGGGAAAGACCTTGGCTCTCCGTTGATATTTCTGTATCTTGCAGAGTTCACAAAGCAATTGGTCCCGCTGTGTGACAAGTACTAGTTGTGACTTCCTGAGCGTCCACTTACATTGACCTTAGCAGATAGGACTCTAAATTAAGATGTGACATGATGAAGGATGGCGAGATTAGTTGGAAGAGGGACAGGTGTAGAGGCCTGGATTACGTGGATTACTGCATACTCAATTTCTTGGGGTTAAATTTCAAGGTTGAAAATGGCTAATTCCGCAATTATGGAATTATGATGTGCTGCGCCATTCCTTTGGGTGCTGTGCCGACAGCCAGAGTCACCTTGCGAGGGAAGGAGAGAGTTGGAGGATCAAAGAATTCCTTTGCTCCCCTGAAATAATTAGCACAGCCTCAGTGAGAGGATGGAGGGAGCATAATCTTTTAATACCAACCCTTCTCAAAATTGACCTTGTCACACAGGCAGACTCAGCTTCTCACAGAGGAACAGATGTGTGACAGAGCCACTCTTACTGCGTCAGAAATGCTGGCACAGTATTTCATCCCCTGCCAAAATTCTCTTGCCTTTCCACAGGCAACGGGCCTCTCGCGCTAAAGAGCTCTGAACGCATCTTTGGACAAAGTGCGAGACGTTGTGCGATAAAGGTGGGCTTTACAAAGTCAGGGCTTTCCTAAGGCACTTACGATGGAGCTTTCTCTTCCTCTGGAAATTTTTTGTTTCTTGAGTCACTTCAGCTGAGGTTTCTAATGGAACTGCAGTTTCAAATGGTCAGTTCTGAAGACCCTTATTAGTTTCAAGCACAAATCATTAAGCTAGAGAAAAACACATCTTTTAGGTTCTTTGAGGTTTAAGCATTTCTATTACCCTTTATAAACCTTTGTGTTAGAAGATACCATGTAGTTACTCAGCTGACATCAGGGCTGTATTTGGTGTAAGGACATGAAATCAACGTTGGTAAAACATAAAGGACACGTCTTCCCTAATGAAAACTGATTATTGCCTTTTTTGTTGTGAAAGGGAAACCACTAAGATGATGATTTCCTATAATCTTCTTCCATGTATGTAGACAAGATAAATTGGCCTCAGTGATGAAATGCTTCATTATTTCATCTCGTGTTGTCCATGTGTAAGATCATTAGCGTGCCTGCATGCTGTGGAAGATTATAGCCCTGTATTATATAGTCAAATTAGTTATGTTGTAGTGGATGTATACCATAACTCAGTTGAACATCCAAATGTTTTTGATGTATAATATGCAAATAATTCCAACCATTTGAGGAAAAGCCTTGCTAATGGGTACTCTTCAAGGCAGTAAATTTAGTTAAGGAAGATGTATCCATCCTTTAAATAGACAAAAACCATTTTGTGAGACAGTTTGGAAGGTTCCATTATAGCTGAGGTAGAATAGTGTGGTTTAGTAATTGGTTGTCAGGCACCAGGTCAGAACTTCCAACAAATGATGCTATTTGTGTTTATCAAGTCTGACTGTAGGCTTCTGGAATGGGAGCAAATTAGCCAACTTCTCATTTATGCTATGCGTGAGAGCCTACTGTGAGTTAGTAAATCCTCATCAACCATGTCAGTAGGGTGTTTAAGTATTGTTTTCTTTCTTTTTATAACTAAGGGATATGTTTATTTCTCTTAATGCTTTTCCTTTGGTTAATACAGACTTTTCAGGGATCCAGGCTTGACCTCTAATGCTTATTATTTCATTCCTTGCTATTTTCCACCACAGATATTTTCAACTCGCTGTTTTTAGGACTTTTCCAACTGGCCAAAAGGTTAGGAAAGCCAGCGCCACCAGACTGGACATGCTGTGAAAAGAGCTTGAAAAAATGATATGACTAGTTTTTATAGCACCTTCATTTTCAGCTGCGTGTTTCTGCCAAGTAAGGTTTCAGACCCTGAAGGGCGGGAGGATGCAGTGGTGAGTCTGCGAGCCCTGGAGACCCACAGGCCATCAGGGTAGCTTCAGACAGTCACCTCCTCGCATTTCTCAGCAGCAGCTCCCTTATCTCACAGGTGTTCTTCGGAGATAAATCCATTACAATTCCAAGGAGCTCAGGTAAAGTGATACCTGGAGCCATGAAATTACCTTAAATAGCTAACTGTGTGACTCTTAGAGCCGTCATGCTTCAATGTGATCTGCTTTTTTCCATATTGATTTTTTTTTTCTTAAGGTAATGCTTGAATCAAAGCAAGAGGTACTTGATTTAAAATCCTTTCCACTAATGATTTATGGATTTTAATGAAACTTGTGAAGATAGAAGGTAGATAATTACCTCTTTGTTAGGAGAAGGTTCTAAACTATAAGCAGATATCGTTAATTTTGGCTGTGCTTTCAGAAAACAACAATTTATCCTGTAATGCTGAAAATAATTTAAAGAGAAGATAAGAATCGAAGAGCTGCATATGCTGTTTCAGATTATAATGAGGAGTTTGTGGACTGTGGGTTACCATCTGCACTCCACTTCCATGCCATCTGCCCACAAGGAGAAAAATCACCAGCAAAGAAAACAGTAGCAGGTCCTGCAATTACGAAGCCACGTAACCACCAGTTACCCATGAAGACCTTGTGAGATTTGTAATGAAACCCAAGCCTTTGATAGTACTGCTCTGAAAAGGAAAAGGGGAGTGTAAAAAGGGCCGTTGAGATTTGGGAGGGCTGGAAAAGGGGATTTTAAGCCCCATGAATTGCATGATTGACTGTGTGTTAGTAGAAGCAAGGAATCTGCAGAGCGTTAATTCGTAGCCTGTAACACAGTCAACTGAGAACGATCTGTGAAGGCTGAAATTATGCTAATTTATGCAGTTCACATTGCTACTGCAGTTTAAAAATAGCTTCGTTTCTAGAGAACCAGAGCTACAGTAATGCTGTGCGCGGCAGGTTGACTTTGTGTTTAGCTTTGCAAATTTTACCAGTTTGAACACAGAGCGAAATCTGACTTACGTGGTCTTTTTATGTGGAGGTCCGACTGGTTATACCACATTGCATCGCTTCCATTCAAGAGGAAAACGTTTGTCCTCTGGCTTGGAAATGGCACTGAGGTATTATTGGATGCTGTGAATAGCTGCAGTGTTCGGCTTGAGGCTGAATCCCCAGAAGAATAGTTCAGATTAAAGGTATCTGGTTTTGTTTGGCAGAGCTTGACACCTGTCGCGCAGATGCGTGGTGCTTTGGAGTACCTTCGGGAGGTATTTGACTTACCTTCTCCCACTGTACACATCATCGTTTTCAGCGCTTATGCGATATAAGAAGCAAAAAGAGGGGGGAAAAAAACCCAACAGTGTATCAGTTGTGATTAAAACCAATTTTCAGGTTGTCATATTTGAACTGAATTTCCAATGAGTGTGGGCGACAGTGTGAAATAACAAGCATATTGCAGCTGGAGTCAGTGGGTAATTTCATATTCTGATTCTTTATTTTAAATTTTAAATATCTTGCAGTTAAAGTAATAATTTAGCTTTGTGGATAAAACTTCAGACAATACTGGAACTGGTTTTCAAAGACCAAAGCAACACACTATGTGGGACACAAAGTCCTGGTGCATAACTTGCATTTGAGCAGCTGTTCCTCTGACAAGAAAATGGCAATGGGTTTCACCTACTAGAAGATAATCTTTCCAGTGGCTTTATGTCTGTACAGATAAATCCTTTGCATCCTAAGGATGAATGCATTCATTTTTAGAAGTCTACAGTGATGGGTGGAAGCCAAGAAAACATAGTCACCTTTCCTCCTTTTCTTCCACCACCTTCTCTTGTCTTCAGTGACATTTCCTTTCCTAGTCCTGGGATAAGACTTGTGATAAAGAGTCAATGCTTCAAGCCCTCCCCTAGTTAGTGAATATGCCTTAATGTTTTGCACCGGGCTTCTCCTCTGTCCTTCCCAGTCAGCTAACTCAGGTCATCCTGATTCAGCTGGGTGGGACTGGTTGCTGTTGCTTATCAGCCTTAAGAAGCTGCACATGGGAGCTGGGTGTATCCCTTCTGCTTCCCAGGGCATATCCACAGCAGGGAAGGTCAGTGTAGACTGCTGGCTTGTGCTGGAAGAGGTGGGAGGCTCACAGGTAGGTGTCCCTTCTGGAGGGGGTCTGAGGTCTCATTTCTCTTCTAGACCGTTGTGCTGCATAGAGCTGGCAGGGATTTATGGTTTGTCATGTGTTTCTAGATTGGTTAATATCTCATAGGTGAAACAGTATGTGGGAGAGAGATTGTCAGCCAGTTCAAAATGATCAGTTGTTTGTGTGTTGTTAAAATTCTTTCCCTGATTCAGCTCAGGAATGTCTGCTAACCTCTAGTGAGGATCTGTAGCTGGTATGGGATCCAGCACATTTAACAGAAAAATCTTAGAACGGTGGTTACAATGTTAGTTATTCAAGGTCTGCTTTAGGATTGTATAAAATGTTATTTAACCCGGTCAGTGAGTTGATCTGCGCAGGCCAGAAGCGGGGCTGCTGGGGAGGAAGTGCACCCCAGATCTTGGTGGGTTTGGGAGTTCCTGACAGTCTGAAGTCATTCAGCACTCAGGATCAGCCTGTAAAAAAAGTCTGAAAAGCAGGTGTAGATCAATGACTCTGATTTTTGCCCACCTTATTGTAATGCCAGACGGAATACTGCTGAGGTGAGATCAGGGATGTTAACTTTATGTATGAATTTACCTAGGAATATATTCTTCCTATAGCTCAGCTTTTTTTAAAAACCCACAGATGTGTTTGCTAAACTGCCCAAGAAGTTGAGAGACTGGTCCTGGGGTGCTGGATGAGGCCGAATTGCATTTTGATTTACAGCATCGTAATGCAGTGTGATGCCTGCAATGGCACTGCACTTGTGTTTGCAGTGGGAATTAATTTCCGCACACCGAGTCCCCTCTGCCTCTTGATCAAAATTAAACAAAATAATTGATAAAATAAGACCTTTAGGTCCTAAATCACTTATATGGAAAGCTCATTGAAAGCTGGGGAACATGAGCGCCCTTTTCGATCTAGCTTTCCGTCCAAATGCGGGCCTGGCATATTTCTGTCGATCTCGGGTCACCAAAAAGCGTTTTGTTTTTCTGATTTTCCAGCTGCCCTGTGTTTTGGGGCACATACGCACTGTTTGGATAGTGTGTTCTGTGCTGTTACGTGAGACTGTATGACATCATTTCACAAGGAAGGTCCATGATGTTATAACACAGGAGTTAGTGTGCGGCCTAAAGGTATCGGGAGACTGAGAGCCACGCCGTTCCCGCTCTGAACCAAAATACACCGAAGGAGGGTTGGCTGCCAGAAGCAAGCGAATGTAACGGATAACCTGCGTGAGGCGGCTGCGCCTTTTGCACAGACAGGCCAAGATTTGCAAGGTTGGGAGTAATGGACTCTTGGGAGCTCCTTAGCTTTGACCCCAGTCTTCGGACTCTCCGTTAAATAGCTGTGGGGGTTCTTTTTATTACACATGGTTAGTCCGAGACTGAATTTAACTGCTAGCAAATGAAAAAAGGCTCGGGGTGAGGCTGAGGAGCAGGGAAATAAGGGGTCCTGCGGCGGGCCTGCTGTGGGCAGGGTTAGCTGGGCCGCTATTGCCACCTGGTGGCGCTGAGCGGAACCGAACGGCATCGCCGGCCTTGGGCGCCCTTCGGTGGCTTGCGTGCGGTTAGGTGGCTGTTGGGTGTCCAGCAGGATCAGTACAGGTAGACACAGGTAACTCTTTCAGTGAATATATATATAAAAAAATTCCACTTGATTTCATGGCCAACGTTTATTTTGGGCATAGGCGGTGCTGTAGAAAAATAATAAGGATCGAACCTTTCTTTGAGCGCCATCAGGTTCTGAATGGCGGCAAGTTTTGGGGGAGCTGGTTGCGATGTGTGAGGGGTGGTTTCTGTGTCAGCCCTTCGGAGAAGGATTAAAAAGAGCAGCTGGGGAGTATCTGCCGCTGCTCGGACCCAGCTGCCCAAGCTGGTGTTTGATGGGGGGAGCTCTGCCTTGTTGCTGTGGACACGCTTTGCTCAGCGTGGGGTGGGCAGCAGCTGCGAGGCCATGGGTTTTCTCATGGGTCGGGTAACTGCTGTCACTCTGGTGCAGCTGAGGCAGTGGCAGGCCAGCGGTCAGCGTTTTAGTTTCTATTAACTGATTCTCAAACTTAATTGTGTCAGGTTCAGTACCGGTGGTTAGCTTCAGCAAGCACCCAGTTTCCTTTGGATTGCCAGACAGGAGTACTTGTCTGGCTGGAAACCCATCAAATAAGTATGATTTGTGAATCAAGAATCTGCCTTTTTCTGGTACAGGGTGACAGGACAGAAATCAAGCGGGAGGTAACGCAGTGTCCTGCGAGCATCGCCATCAGAAACACACTGCGATTTGGTGGCATATGGAAGCAGAGTTAATGAATATCTCTGAACTGATTCAGCATGGTCCGGTCGCTGCATTACCAGTGCTAATTTGATTTCCGTAAGTGATTAGTGTCTTATCTTGCTGAAATTAGTGGATCATTATCAAATTATGACTTTTTGTGCTTAACGTAACTTAATTGTCCTTTCATTATATGGAGTTTTATTGCAATCCTTTTAGTAGGGGAATACAGATAAGTTGTAGGTACACAGGAAAAAGGGAGATCCCTGCTCAGTGACAATACCACGCTCTGTAGCTGAATCTGTAGATTCTCTGTCTCTATGAAACGTTTGCGTCTGCTGGAGTATTTCAGAGCTTTATAATGTTTTCCAGTGAAGTCCTGGCATAGGTTATTTGCTGTGAATCTTTCAGGCAGCGTTTAAGAGGTCATCTTTGTCATGTGTGGAAATTTGGTCTGACCCTGTGGTAGGGGACAACCTAAATGTCTCCTTCCTTCTGTTGTAGCTGCCATGTACTGTGCTGCAAAATCTCTGTTTCAGGGCAAAGTGTAAATCCATTTTGGCTGAGAAATTCAATGTGCTGTTAGATCTTTCAGAATGAAAAAAAAAAATCATTTTAATAGGGGTAAAAAATGTATTTGAAGCAGCTATGCTGTCTTTGTATCATCTTTGGACTTGCAAAGAAGCATCCCTGGACCCTTTGTGTTTCGGGGCCATCAGTTCCCATAACACTATCGGAATTGAGAGTGGCAGCCAAGCGGCCCGTGGGACCCCCCAGCCGAGCGCTACCCAGGAGCAGCAGACCAGATATAAGGACTTGACTTAACGTATAGACTCCCAAGACAGTTATATGGGCCATGTCTAGTAATTTTGACTTTTCTTCTCCTATTAGCAAAGTCCTTTTCCCATTTGTTTTCACTAATACAGTTAATAAGGCAGAGTGAGCTAATTTTACAGGACCTGAAATACGTCTGATGCTTCGCCTCCTGTACGAAGTCACCTCCCTTGCAAATGCCAAATGCAGATTTCACTCAGCTCTTTGAAGCAGCCTTCCCGCTGTTATCTTCGGCTGCAGGAAACCATTCTGATTAGAAAGCGCAGTTATTTTGCAACTTGCTGTTCTGAATTGTTACTAAGGCTTATTTGATTTCTAGTCTTATTAGCAGTAATCAGAGTTTCACCTAGAAGCAGTTAAACCAGCAGGAAGCAGAACAGTCTTTTTGTCCATCACTTGTTAACAATTTCAGTTATTAATATTCCCTGAAATGGAAGCCAGACCTTTTTTTCCTCATCTGTGATGGTTGTAGGGTTTTTTTCCTTCTGGTTCATATGTGCCTAATCCCTGCAGTACTTGGAAAATGAACTGGATAGCAGCGGTACAACGCACGCTGCTTACAGTGGCCCTAGATTGTTACAAGCAGTAGGAATGGAGGTGTCCTGGTGCTATTAGGCCGTGCTCAGAGGATGCTGAAAGCCCAAAATGAAGCGTTTAGTTGAGCTGTCTGGTATTAACAAGTTAAAGTAGATTGAAATGAACTTATTTAAGGACACTTCTGTTGTGCTTGCCCTTTAGATTTAAAACCACTCAATGAAGCCTTCATAAGGGAACAGTATCTGACCAGAATGTTTCAAATGTAGACTGGAGGTAGCATGGTGACAAAGCCTTGATTCCCGAGCCCGTGTAATCTTACCTGCAGCTTTCAATTCAGCCAAAGAGGACCCTGACTTTTTATTGTCCAGAAATGCTCCGTATCTGTGAGAGAAGTACAACTCATTTCCAAACCGTAAGAGTAGAATACATAATTTTTGGAAAGCACCCTGAGGCAGATGTTCCTTTTTTTCTCACACTCTTCCCTGCTCCTGTCCTGCCAATTCTCTGACTTTGAAGAACCAAAACTCAAGGTTTCCAAACCCTTGGTAGCGCTGTGGTGCAGTTTGCAAGAATGCTTCCCTTGGAGCTGTGGGTCTGGAAGAGCTGTGCTGTATTCTGCCAGAGAAGGCCTCTACGCTGGTGGTTTGTGTCACGGAGCAAGGGTTGGTGGAACACTGCTTCTTTTGGGCTAAGTACTTGGAGACTAAACTGAGCAACATTAATATTACTAATTTGCAGAGAAAAAGTAATAATAGCTTGTTCTCAGGTTTATTTAGTTTTACTAATCATGGTAGTGAAGTGCTGTGACTGTAGCAGCAGCGAGTCTTCCTGTTGTTTCTTGGTCCATCATTTGAATCCTGTGCAGCTAGACTAAGGGTTGGAAATTAATCGTGTTTTCAGAGACTAGTTGCCTGCTCCTAGCTTGTGCAAAGAAAGCATGCTAGCTTGCAGCACGATGAAGGGTACACACTCAGGTGGTTGATCTCACTTCTGTGACATGTTAATGCACAAATAGGAGTTCCTTCGGCTCAGTTTGTGATCTTCTTGCGAGCAGGCTATTTGGCATCTTCCCACCAGAACTTTCAAGGTGAGAAGTCTGTTGTCTTGCAAATGTCTAGCCTCTGTTCCAAGCACAGGAGATGTTCCTGTTGCTTTGATGGAAAGAAAGGCAGAGGAAAACCTTTCTCACGCATAAGCAGGATAAAGGATAAAGCAGGCACAAAAATATGTATTTCAAACCTCACTCTTAAAATCAGTCTTACAACTAGCTTGGTATCGTCTAGGATTTTAGGCACTGCTATACGGCACTGGAACACTCATCAGCTGCGTGTTATTTCTGCCTTGTTACGTGGTCACTCGTGAAAATCTGGTCACTGTGAATCACTGGCCCAAGGTCACAAGCACATGGTGCTTGCTGAAGCTCTTTCTGGGCAGGTTGACATTCCCCTCTGAAGCAAACCTGAAATGAAAACAAGTTTCCAGCCCTTCTGTTAATAAAGATAGCTTTCAGTGCCAACTGCTGCGGTCATCTTCATACTGGAATGAGGAATGTACAATTCAGGACATACCCCACAGGCCCAGGTAAAACACTTGCTTTGTTTTATTCCTGTAGACGGCGCTTTTGAAGAGAGCGGTACAAAATGTAAATGCCAGCTCGGATGTTATGGAGGGCTAAGGGAGTTTATAAAGTAAACAAAACAAGCAAATAATGAGTTTGATTTATACCTCATTAGTGGCCTGGTTCTCTGCCATCACTTATAAAGGGTTTATCGACAGGAAGCGTAGCAGAGAAGAGAAGCGTGTCTGAGCACTTTATGAAGGTATGTTTTTATCAGCAACATTGAGTCAATGACGAGTGCTGCTGCTAGAATCACTGTAAACCCTAACTTAATCATGTTGGACTTGGGCAACTGATTTCAGTGAGAATACTCCTGTTCAGCAGTCAGATTTCATCAGGGTTATTGTCATTTAGACAATTGTGTTGAGACTCCTCAAAGTTCTTGGGTGTGATGTCAACAAAAACCTGGAGGACAAAGATAATGTTGAGACCCATTCAAAAAGCTATGCCTTTAATTTGGGAGCTAAAGCTCTTTATTTATTTTCAATATCAGAACAGGGAGCTAGCCTATTAAAAGTTACTTCATCAATTACATTAAGCCACCCCCTGTTGGAAATATAAACCGCTGCTGATGAGACATTAGATTTTCATCTTTGCAGGAACACGTTTCATTGCATCATTGGTGTTCTGCTTACCGGGTTCCTTGCATACAATTTCGTCCTTGTTTCTGTCTATTCAAGAGTGCCCGACAGTAAAAGCAAGCTTGAGGAGTGCAGAACCTGAGCTCATCTCATGATTTCTATGTAGAGTTTGTATCTCTGCTTAGTCTTTTGGGAAGGTGAGAGATTCATGTCGTATGGAAAACAAAGCTTTGCTGGATGAAAAATTTTGGGAAAAAACACTTGAGTCAGAGAATCATCCTCTGACTGAGGCAGAGGTGACTACAGAAATTAGGTCCAACTTGGTGTTTCAATCTGCGAGCGCTGCCCTGTTGTTTTGCCAAGTCCTTCGCTGGCATAGTATGGTGTATTTTGGATAGACGCGTTTGCTCAGTGTAAACCTTGAGATCTGTTTCTTGCTCCCTTTCCCAGTAAATACAGCTGTAGCATATGAGGCTTACCAGGGAATGAGCCTAAGGTTTATTATTTATCTGACTTGAAAAATAGCTGTAAAAAATAACATTGTGGTCACAACTAGCATATTTTAGGATATTCGAAGTGTAGTTTGACACTGTTTTAAAATACGTTCAATAACTTGAAAGTAGTATTAGAATCTTCTCCTCAGGGCATGGCCTGACATCAATGAAAGGATGCTTACTAAAAACAAGAAATCTTTAAATTTATGGAATAAAAGAGGTCTGATTCTTTTCTGCCTTGCAGCTTTTGATGTTGTTAGTTACGTGAGTTGAATATGAAGGTCAGATGGAAAGTGTCATGGTGACACTTCAAGGCAAAGAAGAGTCAGATACAATATATCTTAATTGGATTATTTTTTTTAATCATCATATTAAGGTACATTCAGAACAGACCAGTAATAAGTTTGGTCCTAAGATATATGACTAATTAGACATGCAAGCAATGTGAAATGGTGCAGTTAGGGGGGAAAACTTGCTTTCCATTCTAATAGGCCTTTATAACTAAAATCTTATTAACTCTTCAAGCGAACCCCAGAGAAAATGTTGATGTTGTGTTCTTGGAGAGGCATCTCACTTTGGTGTTGATAAATAAGTTATCTTAGTAAGTGCTAATTACTTTGTTCAAATCAGACTAGGCTGCAAATCATAGTTTATAGGCTTGCCCAATGTGAGGAGCGGATTATAGTAATTAGCGCTTTCTTTGCCACTGTCATGTCAATATAGGCCAACTTCTTTTAGAGTGATTTGAAGTAGGCTGAGAACAGTAATAAAACTGATTTTGACACTGATGGGGTCGGGATGCGCTCTGTTCACTAGCGCAATGTAAAGTCAACTCAGCAAAATGCTTTGGTTAGTTACCGTGGGATGTACTGTGGGTTCTTTATGTGTATGAACTTTATTGTATTTTGAGATGCAGAAAAACAGCAGTGCCAGTAAGCCATGGGAGTAATTCTTAATGATGATAATAGATGGGAAAAAAAGATTATATTATATTTAAAACCTGTATTCACAGCTCTGTGCTACTTCAATAATCCACCAAAAACATAAACCAAGTTGATTAACTTTTACAGTAGAATTTTTGGGTTTGTTTTCAAGCAAGTGATAATCCCTTTAGAAGACAGAAGCATCAATTTTAGTCACTAGAAAAGCTTTGCTTACATAAAAGTTGTTTGCAGGACCCCTGCCTAGGCAGCTGAGAATGCATTTGCCTTTTAGAGAAATCTCCCTCTTTTAAAGCAGTAGGAATATGTTGAGGTTTGGATGTGTGCATCCAGCATCATGAAGCAGAATTTGCATTTCTATTTGATATAGCCTAGAGCACTCTTCCATGATAAATATCATCATTTTGGTTTCCTTTCTTTGCCATTAGCATTTCTGCTTCTGTCCTCAGTACCATTCCTTGTGTGTATGCAGTTCAGCCCACAGAGGCAGAGCAGATAAGTAATGTCTGTAGCTGATTTGTAGTCCCCTGCAAACTCTTTTGAGCTTGCAGCTATCTGAATGTTTTCTTAATTGACAAGGTTGAGGATATGGTGGTATGTATGCAGCATGGAAATTGAGACAGAAGTTGAAAGTAAGTGGCATGGATGAATTTCACATGTTTTCAAAAAAAAGAGAGAAGTGTGAAAATTAAGCAAGATTTGTTTTCCAGTCATTGGACTTAATCAGTGACTTAAAAGAAAAAAAGAAATCTCAAAAAATGGACTTGAGGAGCAGGGGAAAACATGTGGTAAGTACTAATTCCTCGTTACTTCTGGTATTATCAAACTGCCCCTCTGCGCGAGCAGTAGGAAAGCGAGGAAAATTCCAGCTACCCCGAAAGAGTTCGAGCCAAGAGGAGGCAGAGGAGGCAAGAGAAAAACAGCGAGGGAGGTGTGAAAGAGCAGAAGTAGCATAGACAACTAGAGAGAAGTTTTTGCGTTTACAGCCTGACCTTTTAAGATCTTGAAATACTATGGAACTATAATGTGTTTCGCTAGGCTTTGAAATTGTCAGTTACTGCGCATGTTGTATACAGACAGGTTTCAACACTGCTTTAATTTTAGAGTTCAAGAGATTATCAAAGGAAGCATGCATTGTGCTCAGTCATTAAGGCTCTAATTATTTAATTCCTTGTATCTTTGTTTTGTAATGTCAAATTAGTGCTCTTCTGGCTGCTGCCTGCCATACCACCGTGACGTGCCCAACTAGTATTTCTCTGTGAAAAGAGAAAGAATTGGTGCCTTCAACTCTGAATATTCTGCATATGCAGAGGAAGAAGAAATCATGCCTGCTATGTACAATTATATCAAGTAATAGCGTTTTTCACAACAGTATTCCCTGTATTAAAAAAAAAAAAAGAAATCAAAGTGTTTCTCACTGTATTGTAATTTCTTAGTTCAGGTAAAAGGTTCACTGAGGGTACAGAAAGCTTGTGTGTGTGAATGTCTTAAAACCCTTTTTGGTTGGGAAGTGTAGAAGTGTAAGTTTATTGAGGAGAGAGGAGGGCCATAGCATCCTTGTTTCCAATTTAAGCATCCCTAGCGTAGGACCAGGGTTTTTCTTCTGTTTCCATGTGTCCAGCTATTTATGATGTGTGGGCTTTCAAAACCATATGTTGTTGTGCAGCAGCTGGGAATGTGCCTTTCTCCGGTTACAAACCTGCACCAAGAGTTTTGCCTCGTGAGTGACTTGACATTTGGGATAAAAGATGAGATCTACCCCAACTCTGCTGTCCTTGGCAGTGTTGGTCCTTGAGCAGCACTCTTCCAGAGTAAGAAGTAGTATTTTTTCATGAAAATATAGGCTGTTTTTCATAGCCTATGCTTATATCTCCAAATTGCTGTCTTTAGGGGACTGATGCTGGCTAATGACTGATATGGAGATGATGCATCTGTGAAGACGTCATCTGTGTCTTAGAGGCTGGGGAAGGGAGTGAACAGAGGCCAATTTTGTGGGCCTAGCAGCAGCTCTGCCCCATTTCTTGGTTGTGCAGGAGAGGCAAGGAGACCTGTCCAAGGCTGCCCATGCCCATGGCCGCTGCTGACTCTGAGCCCGCACAGTGAGGAAAACAGAGCAATGCTGAAAGCTTTGGAAGATAATGCTTGAACAAACGACCAAAAAGAAATGGGATGGCCCCATCTATGTGTTGGCTTGTTCCGTGCCATTGTCAACAAGGCAGGAGCAAGCCTGGGCATTGTACTGACTAGTTTAGTGTTGAAGGTGCTGGTTAAGAAGGCAGTGATGGAAACTTAAGCGTGAGGAGTACAGCCTCACTCAGCAACTTCTGTGGGCTCTGGGAATAAGTCTTCGAAATCAAATTAGTCGGGAAGACTGTGATCATGGCACTTCGATCAATAGTAAATTGGCTATGACATTTACAGGGAGATAACTCTCTGGATTCAACTCTAAATGCAGCCTTTGAGTTAGCAAGAGGTGTAAGTCATATATATATGTATGCATACGTAATTCAGAATATACATTCCTGCTTGAATCTACCATATAGGTGGTTTTGTTCACAGAATTTTGTCCTCTTGAGTTAGCAACTGCTTCATTTAAGTTAATTGACAGTATAAAGGGAAAGATTTTGGCAAGAGGAACTGGTAGATGCCAGTTACTGTCAAGTGTTCCAAGTAGCTGATGAAGTCTTGGAGTAACAGCTATTTTTTTAATTAAATCTTAGTGTGCGTTCTTTTACGGGATATGTTTCAGAAGTTTTGGTGAAAGATCCTTTGTTAATACTGAGCAGCTTTATCTACAGACGGTAATTTGAAGACTTTTTCGTACTGTTGTGCATCTGCTCAAGAAGGATTGCTTAGTTGGTTTTAAATGATTGTTGGTGTTAAGGACACTTTGCAAAATATCAGCAGAAAGAGAGCGAATAGTCCTTTTCTGGCTGTATTTTAACCTTTCTATTAAAATAGCTTGAATCATAAATTAGACTCAAACAAAGTAAGTCAATCTATTTCTGTTTGATATAATTATTTATTTATTTTTTTTTTCCCCTATGGAAATGTTTACCAATAGTTTTTAGACTTTAAAAGGTGATGCTTTGATGCAACTTTTAGTCAGTCTTACCTCCTGGGAAAAAAGCTAGATCGAAGAAAATGCTTAGTCACTGAATTACTTCCTCTGTGCTGTAGCACTTCGTGGTATGTATAGCTTTTGTGTATGGAATGATCTATGATGGATGTTACTCTGCATAAAGCAGATGGTAGCTCTGTCTATGCAGCTGGACAAGGTTCTTTTCACAAATGCTATCAGTATGTTTAAGAGTATCTTCTTAGTCTTCTGCCCTCACTGATCTGAGAAGGAAAGCTGAGGTGTCTTTGCACTTGTGAAATGACAAAAAGCTTAAGAAATGTTGTGCTTCACTGGTACTCTGATTTCCCAGTTGTCTTTTCTAGAGTAGATGATGGTTAAGTCTTTGCATCTTCTTTCATAAATACAGTTTTACTGATGAGTTATAGTTCCGGATCTCTCTTAGTTCAAGTGGCCAAACCAAGTATTTGAAGTTTTTTAATCCTGTGTAAGTCACCCATGGCAAGGTCTCTGGCCTTTGCGGGGTGACCACGGAGAGTTACCAAAGGATGAGGCGAGTACCTTGGCCTCTTTCTTTTGGCCAGTAGAATAGGGCTTGGATGTGTGGTGAATGTGGCTCATGAAAAGACGTGGAAATTACGAGATCCAAACATCTTTGATGCATTATATTGCCTGTAGAGCAATGTCTTTGGGGCGAGCTGCCTGTCGATACTGTTCCTCAGCATCCTGTCCCTTCACTTGTTGAAACCTCACCAAATCTCTAAAACTTGGTAATTATTCTGTCATAATCCAACGATAACACTACCTGAAGAGATTTTTGAAGTAGAATCTGTAGAAAGTTTCTTTGGGAAAGCTGACCCCTGGATTATTGTCCTCTTCAGACCATTATGAGATGAGTTTCTAATGATTTTTCTTTTTCAGTTGCTATGCTTCCATGGCAGTATTGTGTTACGGCAAAAGCTAGCAAGAAATCTACTCTCTTTCTTTTTTTTTTTTTTCCTTTGGCTGTAGTGAAGAAACAAATATTTGCCTTGGTTAAAGGAAATAACCCATAAAGGATGAATAGGGAGTGGCCTTGGGAATTTGTTAACGTTTGTAGAACAGCATAACGTGTTTGGTGATACTTGTGCTCGAGTAAGAGATTTTCTCATATACCTGACACAGTGTGTAAAACCAAATTGTTTATTTCTCTCCCCAGCCCAGGGGCTGGGCCCTACTGGATGCTCACTGAGATATAATTGCATGAGTGATATTACAGACAGTGTACGCTGTGAACAAAAGATCCTGTCTGGAAACTCCTACGAGTAGAGAAATGCTGTTATAAACCATGTCTTCACTTGTGCTGTTGGGTAGTGAGCAGAAGAGAGGGGAACATGGGGAGCTGGGCAGTGAGGCAAGGATGATTGGATGAGTCCTTTCAGTCACCGACTCGTTTGTGGTGGCTGTGGCACTCGGCTCCCTCAGACTGCAGTGGGAATTTATTGCTCTCCATCACTAGGCAGCCTAGTTAATGATGTCGGCATTGCTTAAAGAGCGGCTATGCCGTGTAATGTTTTTTTGGTACTTTGTTTAACAGCTTTTTTCCATTGCATTGTGTACTGAATCAAGAAATAAATCTTTATTTAAAAAACTCAAAACAACGAAACGCAAACCCCACCTATTTCTTGGTGCACTGGTGAGCTGCTGAGTACAATCAGGCTGGAACTTGGGATGGAGCACAAGAAACTTTCCGCTACTTTTGCGTTGCTTTTAATCCTTGAAGGCTGCTGGACATGATGCTCGGTTGCTGGCAAGAGCCAGGTGGTAGTAGAGCAGTGTTAATGTTGAAGGAGAGAGGGCATTAGAAACATCTAGTGGTCTGGCCCTACTAAGGTGGAATTATCAAGCAGCTATCAAAAGCTAACTAAATTGGTGGTGCCTAATTTTAAAAATATTTTTCTCTGTATGGGAGGGGGTTCTGATTTATTCCAGGGTTTGCTAAAGGAGTAGAGAGGAGTGTGTCCTTTTGTCCAGCTTCCCCTCTCTGCAAGAGTTACAGCTGTAGCAGTGCTTTCTTTATAAACCTCCGATTCCTTAAGAGGCTTAAAATTTACACTGAAATATATTCTCCTATCAGAGATTGGGCTGCAAAGGAGGTTATTGCATTGTGTGTTCCCTCTCAGAAGAGATCTCAGTCTTAACTCATCACAGGGTCAGTGGTTTCTTCTGCCAGTAAGACTTGATGCTGTAACACCATTTTTCTTTACACCTCCTGTGTCTTTCTGCAACCGGTGAGCTACAAACACGTGTAAAGGTTGGCAGGAACAGATCTGTAGCTAACTGATACACTGCCGTGGGGAATTTAGAAATAGCCTTTGATGATAAAGTAAGACAACAATAAATGTGATAATTCACGCTGACTTCCTCCATAAAACAGTGCACATGACTTCTCTTGAATTACTTTCAATTTTCTTTTAGTTCATGTTATCATCTCATATTTACCCTTACTCTTCTCTGACAAATGAAGTGGAGCTTTTTCAACTCGTGTCCTGTGAGACACGTTTTCCAGTTCTGAAGTCATTCTTGTGGCTCTTCTTTGAAGGCCCTCCAAAGATTAATAAACCAGTTGAGCTCTTGCACACAAACCAGCAGGTGATAAAGCCCATTCTGGTTTGATAACCACCTGTTCTTATGTACAAGAATTGCATTACTCTTAACCACAGCACAAACCCTGGCATCGTGATGGCGCATCACGTCAACGATGCTCTTTCCAGGTCCCCGAGTCTTTCAGATTCACCAGATTTGCAGAGAGCCTTTTGCTCTGTGACATTCTTAGTTTCTCCTTGTTACAAGATTATATTTGCTGTCTTGAAACACTTTTTCGTGGCTCTGGTCAGCATATATGAGCTTCTTTAACTTTTATCTTCTTTTTAATGATTTACTTCTCCACCTGCAAATTTCCTAACTGTTTCATGCCCCTTTCTAGGGCTTGCTGAGAAAAGTAGGTCTGAAAATTACTCTTGTGAAACACAGGCTGCTTATTTTCTTAATGATGATTTCCCGTTTATTGTGTATTTTTAAAGCAGGTAGCTCGTTTTCAGTCCAGCTGACACATGCCAGGTTGATTTGTTATAATTCTGGTTTTCAGCGTGGCAGGAGACATGAAGGCAAGAGTGTCCTCACAGAATGACATCTGCGTTACTGCTTTCGTAAGCTTCTGTAAACTCAGCAGAAAAGACCAGTTCAACAAGACATGTTTTTGAGAAAGGGGTGGTCATTTGCCAGTAATAATACTATCTGTTTTAGCTGTTGATTAATTGAGTTTCTGTCTCTCATTTTGTACTTCTGTCTGGGACTGGTGGGAGGCTGATAGAGCTCTATCTATCAAGGCCATCTCATTCTCACTCTTTGAACACTGGTACCCAGCACGAGCTGTCTTTCTGTCCTCCAGAACCGCCCAACAATTCCTGAAAATCAAGTTTTACTCTCTTTCTGGCTCTTTTATTGCACTTCCTAACACTGCCCAACACAAGGTATCTTATTTGCTGGTGTAGAAAATGTTTAATTCGGAGGCTCCTGTTAAACAGCATTTTTTTGAATGAAAATTATTGCCATCTGTTATGATTCTGAGAGGTAGGCTGCCCTTCTCTCCCACATCATATGTAACAAATATTATGATTCAAAACTTCAATGTCTTTAACCAGTGTTTTAATTTTGTGGATATTTCCATTTTGTAAAGCATGAAAAGAAAACCTAAGTGGTTATTGGCATTTAGTAAAAAATAAATAAAAATCACACTTTCAGTGAATAGAAAACTTAAGTGCTTTTGACCAAAATGCATTTGAAGAGCTGTAATAAAGTTTTCTAATAACATGCTCCCTTTTCTAAGTCAAAACTATGACGAAGTGTTGGGTGATTAAAAAGCAAAAGTAATGGTGAGTACAGGACTGTGACTCTGCTCAATGACTGCGGAGCAAGCTGTTAGCACACTTATTTTCCGTAGGCAAACAATGGATTATTAGTGGACGGATTTCCCCAAGCTTGCTTTATAGTAAACGTTGTGTGGACAATGACTGTATGCACAGAGTTCATTCATAATGTCTCCAACACCTGTTTCCTCCTGTTTTTCCAGCAGTTTTATGTGCAAAGTGTTGGGAACTGGAGTGATGTCTCATTAGAGCGTGGGGTATGCTGGGGACACACATGTTTCTTTGTCATTGAAGACTTGCTAGTGAATAACAGGCGTATTGTTTAGCACTTTAATAGGGATGTTTAAATGCCCATTAGAGCTGTAAATAAATGTTCGTTTCTGAAGCATCAACTTAGTATCTTCTCCATGTCGTCATGTACATGTTGTCAAAGTTAATAATGAAGCTTTCTGGAGAGCTCTAATGCTTTATAGTTAAAGAATTCAAATACAAGCAAATATCCTGTCCTCGTTCTCTTCTGAAATTGGGCATTGCATGTGAAAAGCATCTCTGAAATCTGTCGGCAAAGCCGGGGCGCAACAATCGGGGAGGGACTCCTGCCGAGATGCTGCCAGGGGGCAAGAGGTCATGCACAGATTTTACCAACTTCAATCCCAATCTTATCTCTTTCACTCTGTTGAGGGAGCCTAAAGGAGAGATAGGAGGATGAAAGGCGGCTCCAAAGTCTTGCTTTTTAATGGAAGAAATAAATTCCGGTTACACCTGGCAACCCTATCAGAACTCTGGGGATCTTCGTCCCAAATCAAGGCTGGCTTAGCAAAATCCATTAAATAAAAGATTCTAAAAGCAACATAGATTTTAGTTGAGGATAATAATTAATTTTAAAAGTGATTGGGAAGCACAAAACTTACACTTTAACCTCAGGAGTTTTGCTTCGTTAATATTTCAGAGTGATTACGTGAGAGCATCTCTGTCCATGTTCGGCACACTCAGTTGGCCTGCAAGGGATAAAATGAGAGAATACTGCAAATCCAAGCCATGCTTAACGTAAAAACAGATGACAAAGCGTAGTCAAAGAAACAAGCTTGGTTGCCTGAAGAATCATTAAAACCTATGCATTTCCATTCATATCTGGTCTTTTAATCTGCTTGTTTGTAGTTGGGCCCCTCTTTGGGGGGCAGGTTCGGCTCTACCCAGTTCCCTGGGCACTAGAACAACATAAAAAGGTCCCAAAGACACAGTTTCCCCTGCAGTGGTAGACAAGAAACTGCTACTTTCTGAGACCTCTCCTTTGCTTCTCATGATCCCTGGTTTCCATTCCAGGTTGAGGGATGAATGAAAACATTCGGCTGCTCAAACTGGTGGAGCAGACCATCAAGAACCTTTTAAGAGGCTTAGGAGATGTCTGAGGCTACCCTGACTTGTGCTGCAGGTTGTTTTGGCCCTTAGTATGGGCTGAAATCCTGCAAGAGCCTCAGCTCCCTTGGGTTGTTTTTTTTTTGTCTGAATTTGGTGTGTATTTTGGAAGCAGAGCGCACTCTTTGACTGATGATATTTAGCCAGGTGCCAGCAGGTCAATGGGAAGGTCTTGTGATGTTTCCACTGGGTCAGCAGCAGGGAAGGTACAACTTTAAGCTCAGTGAGAAGCATGTGCTACAGGCACTAGCAGCTCTTCTGAGGTGCTGTAAGATGCTTTTACAAAATCCTTTTGGTGTCACACCCGGGCTTCTCCCGAGTGCGTGCGTCCATTCATTCATGGGTCTGTTAGCAGGTCATTGTGTCTGCCTGTGCACCTCCTGAAAACCACACGTCTTATGTTCAAGTCCTCGAATGGGCTATGACCTTCTCCTCTTTTGAATGTTGTAGGAATGACCTTTCAGCAGGGTACTTGCTTATGTAGAGGGCTGACTGGGAAAATTTGGCTGTGCTAGGGCTTTGGTCCACGTTGGCCTGAAGTGAAAGAACAAGAGTTCTTTATTCTCAGGGAGGGATTTGAATTTTACTTCTGTGGTTCAAATGTAACCTGTTTGCATGAAGTCTTTGAAATGCTTTCCACATGCAGCTCTTTCTCTATGAGTAGCTATTTAAACTACCAAAATTGGTAGGTGGATTTTTTTTTTACAGTGAAGGAAAATGGTTATTGTTTATTTCAATAATTACTCGTTCTTCCTTATCACTTAAAAAAAAGAACAAGAACAGGATAACAATTACAGACTTCAGGAATGCAATCCAAGTCACAGAAGCAGAACGGTTAGGGAAAAGAGCTCAGTAAGGAGATGCATGCATTTTTTTTCTTATGGAAATGTGTATATGCAGAATTTCAAATGCTGGTTTACTTTGTTGTTGTAGTATTTCTTCAGCAACATATTGAATGGGTACGTGAAACAGCCTAGCCAGGAAAATCATACAATAGATGAAATTTTAGCTAAGAAACTGATCAGTTTGAGTACTATTTGATTTAATTTTTTTTTTTATGTTTTAGCTGTACTGTGAAAACAAATCTGTTCTATGTACTCCTTTTGGCCCCTGAAGCCAGCTGTGGGCCTTAAGAAGGGCCATTACAAGTACAGGATCATGGACTCAAGTTTTGCAGGTGTAAACAGCATCCTGAAAAAGAGACTTAAGTGCTTTAGCTATGAAGCAGTCAGTTTGAGGCTGAAACCTCCAGTGCTCTAGTGGCAGAAAAGAGTGCTGGGTGCTTTTCTCTAAGGATTGTATCCTTTTACAGGAATATTAGAGTAGTTAACACTTAGAAAATGAAGGCAAGCTGAGAGAGCTGGGGTTGTTCAGCCTGGAGAAGAGAAGACTGCAGGGAGACCTAATTGTGGCCCTCCAGTACCTAAAGGGGACTTACAGGAAAGTTGGAGAGGGGCTGTTTGCAAGGGCAGGGAGTGACAGGACAAGGGGGGATGGGTTTAAACTGAAAGAGGGGAGAGTTCGATCAGATGTTATGAAGAAATTCTCCCCTGTGAGGGAGGTGAGGCACTGGCACAGGTTGCCCAGAGAAGCTGTGAATGCCTCATCCCTGGCAGTGTTCAAGGCCAGGTTGGATGGGGCTTTGGGCAGCCTGGTCCAGTCGAGGGTGACCCTGCCCATGGCCAGGGGCTGGAACTCCAACCCAAACCATATTACAATTATATGATTATGGGCTGCCGGTCCGTTAGCCAAGGTTATACCTGTGGTCATTTCTTCCTTCTCCTGCAGCCAGCAGTTATCTATGTGACTCTCAATTCCTATTTGGAGAGAGGGTGGGAAAAGGAGAGCCTGGGGAATTGTTTCAAACATGGTGGTTTTTTCTGTAGTTCCCTATCATTCACAGCCTGGCAAAACCAAAGCCACCAAAGAAACCACTCCTCAAACCCAGGCTTGGAGAGCACTGGATGGGGAGGCAGCTGTGCAGTGAGATGCTGGGGTGCATGGAGCTGCTGCTGGAGCTGCTGTGGTCTCCTGTCCCCCACAGCCCTCTCTGTCAGGTATAGCGCCTTCTCCAGAGCAGAAGGATGAGGAGCAACAGCCAAATGCGTGGTGTGAGGCTTCTTTCCCATTTGGTGATTTCATAGGACCTTGGGCAAGATCAGACATGAATCTTCCCACGGTTGAGTATCTTGTCTGGACTGCTATTCAGGGCAAGGTGCTCCAGGGGAACATGAGAGATTTCAGAAGGATGCAAGAGAGAAGCTGTGGAATAGTCTGGCATTTGCATAGATCTTTAACAGCTTTATCTTACTTAAATACAGACAGCGTGGCAAACGGTGATATTTGTTGCCATTAAATACAGGTGTTCTGGATATTCTAAATACTCTTACTAATCTCTTGAAATGCAAAGTTTATGTTCCTGGAGCTGACCTGTGATGTTCCATGCGTCGAATAATTTTTAAGGCAGCTGTTTCCCCCTTTCACTAAGGGAAAGTCTGGTCCCTTCCCATCCAGCAGCTCACAGCACGAATGGAAGTCTGTCTGCAAGCAGCCCAGATTGCTCTGAACCCTGATAAAACAAGCCAGCCTTAAGAGTTGAGCTCTTTAACAGCATCAGGTTGTCAAAGTCCTGAGAAAGCCCCAGCACTTCACTGTTTCGCTGCAAAATGTGCCTGATGCCCCTACGCATCTTCCCGAACCGCAGCTCGCTTGGAGTGCTGCTCGTTTGTATTTTCAAGTATTTCTTTGCGAGGTGTTCCCTCATAAAAAGCCTCCCTGACTTCTTGCTCGGTCCGGAGCGCCCTCGTCCCTCCCCTGCCCTCCCCGAAGGGGTTAAAGGCGGTCCGCCTCCCCGAGCCGGCGACTGCCGCGGGAGGAGGGACCGCC